>JAQFZX010000829.1:0-43481 GCA_034682405.1 Hydroisotoma schaefferi
AGACAGTGTTATGTATGTAATCATAATAAGTCTAAGCGCATTCGACGCGAGACTGTGTATCGTTGCGAAGATTGTAAGGTATCTCTGTGTGCTGCACCCTGCTTTGAACTGTATCATAAGAAAGCTAATTATTAATTTTATGTAACTACAATTTATCAATTTTACCTCATTTGTTTGTTTAAAATACTCGTTTTGTGTGTAACAGTATCCGTTTTCATTTTGTTATTTTATGAATAAATCAACCAAAATTGCTCCCGAAGCTAGGGATTTGCGGTCATATTTCTTGCCCGAAACCAAGGTATCGCATACCTTGGTGACCGCCCGATGATAAGTCAAAATTTATAAATAGGTCTCCCGTAATAACGCATAGCAACTTCGAAAACACCCCCGCATCAAAGGGTTAACTGTATTGTAAAACATAGTTAATTAAACTGCCAAAGTTCTGTCAGCCGGAAGTGTATCGCACTTGATGGGATTCCATTCCCCTACTAACTATCCTATAGTTAGTTTCCACACTCTAGCATTCATTACTTTTTTAGTATCCTCTACCTCCGTAGGAAATAGGAATCATCCGATCCTATTACTTCATTCTAGCCAGGCCTTTTATATTATCCAACAAATGAATCCAATCCACGTATCTTGAGGATTGGATCATACAATTAGTTTGTTAATACCGCGAAGTACTCGTAGAATCGGAGTTGAACGGGGATAGTTAGTTACCTGTGCAGAGCAATTACAGCTTTTATTTAGGACTACAAGCTATCAACAATTAAAGGGGAAGTTATAAGTTCTACAAATATGGGAAATATTATTGAAAATGCCTTAGGTTTTTATATGCTTGCTACTTTCTCTTTTTCTGCTCTCATTCTTGTTAACATAATACGTAACTTTTAACACTCAAGTTACTCTACATTGTAGCATTTGTGCTGCTTTATCTGAGTATGAAATCCCTTTTATTTCATTTCCTTCCTGGTATTTGATGAGTGAGTTCGTATCAAAAATAAAATATAATCCATCATCTTCCACCCCATCCCTGTTAGTATTGTTGCTGAGCTTGAGTGAGATTTTTCTCTCAAGTCGACAAGGAGAAACTTTCTCCAACAAATAATTAATATAGCTCAGTAGCTCCTTCTAATACTTACCTCTTCTAAAGTTAAATGTATAGAGTTAAGATCCTAGTTAGTTTTAAGGGGTGCTTCTTACTACTTCTACTAAATAGTAAATGCTTACATGTTTTTTTTTATAAGTAACAGATGCAATATCTATCTAAAAAGTTCATCAGAGTTAGGATGATGCACCAAGGAAGGTGCTGCTACTTTTTTAAATCAGTCCTACATGTCATACTATTCCCTCTTTTGCTAAGAACTCGTGTGCCTTTCTTTAGCTGGCTACAGCCAGAGTTTTTAGTATTGAGTGAGTGGCATTATTAAATTAACTTGTCATCATGATCATGTTCACATCATCAATATCCTGTCACTCACAGAAAAATCCGAGAGGTACATTATCCTTCCTATCGTCTGGTAACATACAGGAAGATCGATCAGGTCTGGTTTGGCTCTAGAGTCAAGCACAGGCTTCTGATTTTGCTAATCTCATTTTCTACCGACAGTGTGTGACTTTGCCATAAGATGAAAGTTAGTGAAAGTAGGAGAGTAAGATTCTAAAATGTAGAAAAAATAGTGTAAGCATGTAGAAAGATATTATACGGTCTGCGTGATTTGGTAAAAAAGAGTTTGCGGTTTGTGGGAGGTTTTTTGTCAGAAGATATTACAAGATCTACATATACGTTATGCATTATTATACAAGAATACAGTAGTAAAGTAAGTAGGAATAAAATATGATTGGAGGTTTTGACACTTTTTTTCCCAAGGTTTTTTTCAGGATTAGATGAAATCCTTGAGAGTGATAAGATAAATTCATATAAATTCCTCGTATTATTATTATTCTGTGACTGTAAAGATAATCTTGATATGATCTCTATCTTTTTACCCTCTTATAATAATAAAAAATACTTTGTGAGTTTTTCTGTAAAGGAATTTAGGACAATTCTGTTCACACATTTTTGGGAAATTTGTGGCTAAAATTTTACCAATTTCTTAAAGGAACATTACGTTTTTTTTGAAAAACTAAAATTAAACTCTAACCTAGGTAAGTCTTTCACTGGATGTTTTAAAGTTCTCAAAGCCTCAAGATTTTTATTAGTTCACTACCAGAACTTGGATGCTTACAGCTTATAAGTGTTGCAATGTTTTATGTACTTCAGGACCTTTTAAAACGACTGGTCGGTTGGTCACATTCACATCTAACTTTAGTAGTGGTAAAGGGTCAGAGACAGAATCCGATAAAAAACTCTTGTGGTTCATCTAAAAACTGTAAACTTCCACCACTTCCTCTCTTTCTTTGTCCCTTCCAGAGTTTCTATCTACTTTTTAGCGACTTTTTTCCATTCTTTCTCGGGTTAAAAACTTATCCCTTCCTTCTTTCATCTGCGTCCATTCTATTCTCTAAAATATGTAAATATGAAATAGACCGAGACACTTTTAACATTTTAGCAAGTTTTGTGAAGTAGCAGTAGTAAGTTACCATTTCAAAGAGCAACTGTAACGCGAATAAACCTGCCTCAGAGGGTGGCCCTCTCTTCTAGGGAAAGTAGCTTAGTTTGCTAACAAGTAGCTTTAATAATATTACACCTACGCATGCTATTCTTCCACTACTATAGGTGCAAAAGTTCAGCTTCAATTTCACGCGAGCCCTATTGTCGTACTAATGCTTGTAAGAGTAAGAATAGTGGTAAGTAACTCTGCTAGTTTTTTACGAGAAAACTACCCTGTCGGTGAGAAAAACTTATTATTATTCCCAAGGATTTCCATAATACTACACAATCTCTTGGTCACACACGCCCACAGTTAGTCAGTACTTAGGTTTGATAGCTACACTGCTCGTTTCTCGAGTTTCTGAATGTACAATCGTAGCGAAATGTAGCATGGAATGGAGTAAGGATAAGTAGACGCTCGGCAGACAGTACCAGTAGGAATAGGAAGCAGCAGGAGTCTTAAAGTGTCCATAATTTTGAAAAAAAAGTTTTCTAGTTTAATCCACACGTGTCAAAAATGTGTGACATTTGGTGAAACTTCCTCTCACTCACCATTAGATTAAAGCAACCACGTAGAGTTTAGAGGATGAGGAATATAGATAGTTTAAACACTTCTTTGACAGTAGTAGCAAGCAGTAGTAATAATATGATAAAAAATGTAATCTTGCCCTCTCAAGGAGTTCCTGGAAGTTTTTATGAACTACGATCGGGATAGTTCGTGTAATATTGTCAAAATCGGGTTGAAATAATATAAAATAATTTTTGTATCTTACTCAATCTACGACAGGAAAATAATCGGCACCCTATAATTTCCATCTTATCTTAAAGCTTATCTTCTTGGCAGTAATATTGGCATGTTAAAATGGATAATAATAATTATTAAGAAGAAAGTAACAAAGTTGGATTAAGAAGGGAAAAGTTGGGCATTTTACCTTTTAACAAGTTGTACTGGAACTTATTGAAACTGCGGATAATTTTTGTAACACGAGCTACTCAATAAAATTAAACTTAAAATTCCTTACAAACTTTCACTCTAGCCTGTTCACAACTACGAACCACTACCTCCTAAACACCAGAGTATTTAAGTGCTCACGTAGTCTTGCCAGTACGTAGAGTTGTTTCCAACCCTTGCTTGGAATGATGATATCTGGGATGGAAATCGGTTAAACTTATTAAGACAAGGTTTGTAAGTGGCTAGAGAATTCTTTGGAAATGTCAATTTGCATTCAGAGGATTATGCAAAAGTACGAGTAGATTTAACTGTTTATTCCTTCTTCACATCGTCAAGTCCGGATATCAAAGTATGTATTTTAGACGGCAAAATAACGTAAAAAGGTATGGATAGGATTGAATTGAGAAACTCTTCAGAATCAGAATAGCAGTGGAATAAGGAGCAGAGGGCAACAGGCTGCGGAAACAGTTTTGCTCATTCCTTTACTTTACTTTATGTTATTTCTTTCTACTAAAAGTAGGAAAGTCTTATTGGTGGAATTAGTTGAATAAACTTTTTCTAATAGGCTCGAGGAAATGTTTTAGAAAAAAGTTTTTGAATTCTAAAAAAGTTTTTTTTCTCTCTCAAACTTTTAAAAACCACCTTAAGTAAAACACTTGATAGGTAAGTATTTTTTCGGGCAGGAGATTACATATGGAGATTATTTTGGTTTCTGGGAATCGGTAAATTTTACATTAGTTAGATGAGATATCCTTTTAGAAATTTTGAGAGATTGAATAAGCCTTTAGGGACGTGTGTACACCTCTTGAGCGAGGAGTCCACTGATCCTGGATGTGGCTGGAGCACGAGTATTATCCCAAGTTTTTCTAAGGACTTGAATGATACAGAGGAAGTTACCCGGTTTCGGGAGTTTCCTCGGTAAATCTAATGCTACCGGGGAGAGGGGTATGTATGTATGTAGGATGAGGGCTAAGTTTACTTTGGAGTTTATATTTGTGCGTTATGGTTTGTTTTGTTGTATTATTATTATAGGTGGATTGTAGGTGGTTGGGTGAAAGTCAGTCTCATAGAATATATCTGTGTATTTGACTTTCTCTAGTTGTAGGTTTAGGATTAGTTTCGTGGGATTAATGTTGAGGATTGTTATGGTTTGTGATGTAGTATTTAGCAAAATTTTTACTCATCATCTCGAGAAATTTCTATGATTGTTCGTAACATTTATGTAGCTTGCCCTTTTAAAGGGGATGGGAAGCCAATTTTAAATAAGTAATATGTTATGTATAAGGCTGTTTTTGTAGGTAATTTATACGTTTAGTACGAAGTATTTTTTAACGCTAAAATTTGAAGATTCAATGTGGTGAAAGTTAGATATTTTATTGAGATAGTGTTAACGCCAGTGTATATTATTAATAGTGCTCAGTAACGATGCATGAATGGAAGATACAAATCATCTGAAGTGAATAATTATTAATGAATGATAAACCATTAGATAAACCTCAGTAGAAATAGGACAGGCATGTGCGAGAGGTTTAAAAAAGCTTACTTTTAACGTACGTGTCACCTAACAAAATAGGGGTTAGGATTTAACCTCCTAAATATAACTAAAACTATCCTAATTGTCACTACAGCCTACTTTAAAAAGGCAACGAAAGAAAGCTACAAAACTCCAAATTACCAAAGGATAATTCCTCTGTATCTAGAATAAATACTAATAATTAGATACTGATACTCAAATGTATTAAACTGTAAGCCACGATCAACCCTCAGTTTGGCAAGTATTTGAAATGGAGTTAGGAAGAGTGGCAAGAAATAAATTTATGAAAATATTTCCAAAACTAAAATTTGTCAGTTTATTATCTTACAACAATTCAACTCGGTACACAATCTCAATTCATTGGAATCCTGTCAGCTACTTTTTTTATCCAATTGTGGAAATTGGGAACCGTCTTACAATCCGACAAAGTTCGCCTAATTTATAATTACACTTGCGATAGTTTTTCCTTTTAAGTGGAAGATTGATTATTTAGTGAAGGTTCGAACAGGAACAGGACTGACTGACGGTAATGTCTGTCGTAGTTGAGAGAATGAGCAAGGAATAGGATAATATACAGATTGCGCGGATAAGCTAATCATTTTTTACAATCTAGCCACTTTACAATTTTTAAAATTTTACATCATTCAAATCTTGCCAAAACGAGGACCAGGGTTTCGATTTTTAAGTTAGAAAACTTGCCAATTCGCAACTCGCCAAACAGAGGTACCACCGTAAGCCACCTCGACTGATATCTAATTTCTGCCGAGTATCATTCTTCCAAATAAAATAAACAGTATTAGACCCCACCCCAAAAGCCGTGGCTGTGTGGGTAGGAATGCAAAATACAACTATCTTCTAATAATCCCAGAAAGAAAGAAACCCAAGTCATGCAACGCAGCAGTAGTATTAACTCAACTTAATGAAGTGTATAGTAATCATCAGGTCGTGAATAAACAGGAAATTGCCAGATTATGAGACTAAAACTAAAGACTCGAACGGAATACTAACATTATCAAGCCCTGCATGCCTGGTTGACATGGACGGTAGCGATAATCGCAAGGAGTAAATTAGATCGTCTATTCTAATCTCCATAATACACACTCTTTCACACTCTCATCATCTCCATCCTCATCTCATCATCATCAACCCACTCAACCTACATGCGGATCTCTCTTCATAGAATAATTCCCAATTTGCCTGTGTAAATCCTCTAAACAATCCCTTTCTAACAACTCTAACTTCTATACTATAAAAGAATTGTACAATTTAGAATATTTCCTTCCGTCCTGAACTACTTAACTAACCAACCCACCACTTAGGTATACCGGGGAGCAAACAACACTTCAACTTTCCACCATTTATTTATCCTATGCCTTGGTGAATACTTGTTTACAATTATTCCTCGTCCAACTTTCACTACTACTAATGATACTACTACTACTACTGGTAGCAAGGGTAGTGCTAGTGCTGTCCAGGATGAGATTACATTGAGGATTCGTTCAGGGACTTTTCAGGGTATTAGAATATCATAGACTTTGAAAATGTGGGACAATGGAAACCACTTGAAGTCAACTTGTGTACGTTTCCCTGCAAGAAGATTGGGTTCCTACCTAGAAGAAGATGGGATTGTATTATATTATTATTATACAGATCACTTTCATGCGTTCTACATTCTACACTCCAGTTTCATTATTCCATTCCATCCTTCCGATTCCAAACTAATCTCTCTAAAGCATCAGCAAAAGCTTCAAACTCTATTTCACGCTTTTTGAACCAATCAACTAATGCACAAGCTTTCACCAGTAGTAGTAGCTATACTACACGGGAATGGGACTGAGCTCACGTAATTAACCTGGTGAGTAGTTTATGTTACGGAATTAGAGTTAACAAGCGAGGAGGGTTTTTGCAGGCTTATTAATTAATTACCCTTTGATATTTTGGGAGTCAATGATAATGTTCTGTCAGGGAGAAAGTTTTTAATTTTTTTTATGTAAGAAACACAGCCACCAGAGTTAGCTTTTAATGTTTAGGCATTTCTAAGTGTGAAGTCACGCATGAGCTAATTTTTACCGTTTTTCTACACACATTGATGGGCCAACTATTGATTCGTTTCAAGCCAGTATTATAAACTTACTTTTGAGGATAGATTATATGGAGAATTTCAGCAAATAAATGGTATCAATCAATATAGTTTTGAATTTAATAAAGGAAACCAAAACGATCCCGTTAGCTCACGAAGATCTCACATCATTAGGGTATGGATGGATGGATTGGTATAAGAAGTAATTGGAATCTGATTGAAGTTGTCCCCAAAAAGGTCCTTCAATATTTCGGATAGCTTTCAAGTATAGGAAGGTCGAGAATTACTACCAGAATAAAATAATATTCAAAAACGCCAATTTATTGTGAAGGTGTGTTCAAATTAACAAGTTATTTCAACCGTATTGAATTGAAGTTATTTGGATTTACACGGGAAAAGATCCAAGAAAAGTTATCTTTAGATTCATTTTGAGAAAGACGTAACCTCAACTTACTACTTGCTTTTAAAGTGTAGTTAAAAGGCAAGACGGTTCCCTTATTATTAGCAAATAAAAAAGCAGTTTCCGTTGCCAGAATCTCAACTACCTGAGATCTCTCTTAAACCGTTTGCTCTAGTACCGTATTTCCCGATTTAATTCCCCCCCTGAAATAGTTCCCCACCCCGGTATAATTCCCCAGGGGTTCGGACCTTTTGAAATAATAATTCCTCCCTCCCCGAAATAGTTCCCCACCCCGGTATAATTCCCCAGGGGTTCGGACCTTTTGAAATAATAATTCCTCCCTCCCCGAAATAATTCCCCATCCCAAATTAATTCCAAACCATCAAATTGAAACTCTTTTAATAAGAGATATTTAACGTTAACTTTCTCAAAGGATTTTTAACCATTTTAAAAGGCAATACCTAAAATAATTTTGAGAAGAGTTGACCATAAAAATTTCGAATTAATTCATTACTCAATTAATTTTTGAAGCAGAGAATGAGTTTTTCACTAAACCTTAAAATGTTTTTTTGTAATTCAATTCAGGAACTACTTCGGAGAATGAACATGAAACTAAAAATTACTAGCATTTTATAATTTTAAAATTGTAATTAAAATTATTTAAATGGTACTCAACTTCAGTTTTAAAATTTATTTTAATTACTGGGAACGGCCGGTTCATTTTTTAATTAAATGAAGTTTATAATTGCTCAGAAATTAAAGTAGAATTTCTTTACGTACACGTAGAATATCTCTCAAAATAAAATAAATAAACTTACTGCAGAAATATATAAGATGAGCTGAAATAGTGTTGGCATTAGTTTATTAATTTAACATTATAAAATAGGATGACTGAAGATTATTTTATATTTTCCAAGAACTATAATCCCAGAACACAATAAAAAATGCCAGGCAAAGTAAGGGGTTTCAATAATTCAGAGGTTTTTTTTATTTTACTTAACCAACTTTAAACCAGAAACTCACCAAAAAAGTCTACTTTTTGATGGAAATTTATTTTCAAATGACTTAAAACTATCAAAAAGTCGGGATCCAAAACAAAACATTCGATTAAAATAATAAAGTCCCACCCCGGAATAGTTCCCCATGGTAAATCGGAGTTTGAAAAAATAATTCCCCAGGGGAATTAAATTGGGAAATACGGTACTACACTGCTTGAAGGCTTGGAGTACCTTTCAGTAAGTTTAGATAACATGGAAGGAAGTACTTACATACATTTTATTTGTATGTAGGAATGTAAGTGGTGAAAAGTTCAAGTGGTGAACCAACTGGATTGATTAATCATTAATCTTTATCACGAGCAGCAGAAGTTGGTAGGATTAGTATTAGTTCTCTGGAATGGTTGGTGTATTCAGTACGAATAGCATACAGCATAAGGTAGTTTAGTTTTTACAAGTCAATCTCAAATCCCAACATTTATCTTCTGACCCAATAAACTCACATCAATCTTTGCTCTTCAACCGGAAGGCATAGCATGTGCAGAATTCATTACAAATTGGCCAAAACCAACGAACCGATCTTGGATTTCATTATGGAGATGTACCTCACTGAAACAGAGAGTAATATGGTTAAGCCGTACACGAACGAACAGACGGATTGCCGTATTTATATATACACATCCATGCTACATGCAAGGAATAATGAGGTAAAGATAAATGCAGACTGACTGAGCTTGCTTATTATAGGGTTCCCAAATAATTCCGAAGGGTTCAATTTTTTGAGGTAGATATTTTGAAAGCATCCAAAACTATCCCATGTGTAGAATTCATCTATTGATCTATCTCACACTTTTGCTCGACCAAGATACAGTAATGCAAGGATTTTGTGAGCACTTAATCCTGTTAAATATCCGGGTTCAGTTTCCTAAAGAAACCCATGGATGAGGGTTGCTTTTACTCATATAATCTAATCTACTACCCAAACCCTCCTTACTAAAAATAAGTGTAATCTTGAACTTTCTTCCCGTCCAGAAAACACATTTCTGTAAAATAAACCCAACCTCTGAGAAGCATAAAGCCTTTATTTCTAATTTAATCTAACAAACAGAGCTTAGCTCTCTCCTTTAGTTAAGTAGTCTTGGCTAATTCACGGTTTATTATTGTGGTGGTGTAATATTATATGAAGAAATGTAATCTTCTGACACGACTTTTCCATGCCCCTTTCCTCCTTTACTTATGTTTTGGTTGGCTGTTGTATGTAAATGATTTAATCAAGTCTTGACGGAGTTATGTAACCAACGACTAAACCTATTACCTACCAGCAACCTTAGATTTAGACATTCCTCCTGCTTTTTTACAATTTCCTACTTAAACGGGTTACCAGTTCCTTACTACTACTTGTCGTCTCGTAGGTAGTCTTCCTATGTCTGGGCTTTACATGATCTCTGTGGGCCTTATCCATGCAAAGTTACATGCTAGAAAGGTAGGTAGAGAGAGAGACGGAAGGTGTGTAGGTATAGAGGGATTTCAATAAGCGTTAAGGTAGTGTAGGTGTTCAGCTTCGAGAGATTTATTTCTCCTTGGGGAGAAAGTTTATTTCACTCTATTTTATGCATCAGTGGTTTGCAAATTGTTATCCGGGTGTCCGTATCTTAAGTCTCTGAGGGAGGCATTAGATAGGAGCCGTCCTATGCTTATTCCCGAACCTGTCAGACCAAAACTTCAGTGTTTGGAAATGGAAATGAACATATTGGCAGTAAAGACCGTTGTAGCAATTAGTATAGGAAGTCTAGTAGGACATGCTTCTGCCCATGTTGATAAATACTTGAAAGCCTTTCGTTTTTTGGCTTCAACGCTTGCATTTGGAAAGTAATTTCCCCAGTGACCGTTGTTATAATGACTGAAAGTATAACTTTTTAAATAATAAAACAATTATTCATGACGCTATTTCTATGATTAAAGAGAGAATGCTTAATTTGAGAGATTCAAGAACAATTGCTTGCTAGCAATAAATCATAACTATAAGAAGATTGTTTTTATTGGCCGACTTTCCTCCAGAAATCACTCGATTGATCTCCCTCTCGCTTAACCGGTCCGAGATATACTTTTATGATAATAAAATACGGCTTTTATTGCTGGTACTATATGTTGTTTATTTGCCAATAATAATTCTGAAAATAAGACAAGTAAAGAGAAAAGTAATATAACCTTCCAGAGACTATTACTTTCTCTGAATTTTTTTCTCCTGGAGAAACGAATCTGTGAAAAATGGAGTACGTGATTTCCCATAGTAGGAAGAAGAGTCATAAACTAATGACCAGCTATTTATTTTCATTAATTTATTGTGTTTTTTACTGCCACTACCAATGGACTGGAATGCGAATAATAGGCCGAGTAAAATACCAAATCTCTTAGAACACTGTAGGAGTTCTATACAGAGGATGGAGAAAGTTATTAAAGTCGTTAATTTTTATAAATGAGGTCAATTACCAAATGAAGGTACGGCTGGGATTTAGGAGTTTTACAGTCACAGTAGGAATAGGAAAGGGAGTGGCTACCTATTTTAATACATTTTGTTACTCTAGCCATTAGGTCAGGCTTTATCTGTAGATCCTAAATGGTATCTTGATATATCTAGACTTTGGTTAAGTAAAGGTACGTCATATTTTGTCGTATTGCAAAACATATGAATATTGCTGGATATCCTGCTACTGTGGATTTTGATACGTAAAAACTTGAGGATGAAGTATGACTTGGATTACCGTATTTCCGTAAATTACTTGCCCCTGGAATAACCCCCTACCTTTCCATGTTAAAAATTGTATTGCCAATGCTAAAAGTATTTCAATTCTTCCTAATAACTCCCCAGCGGAGTAATTTCCGGAAATACGGTATTTTCTTAGCACTTCAGATTTATCATTGAAGTCATGGCAAAACAACGTTTCAGGTGTGATGCTGTAAATGTCCGAATTCTCTACTGCTAATCCAATTCTACATTTACCTTCGAATGCCGAGAAGTTTTTTTTGTTACCATTCTTGCTAAAAAAAACCTATAAAAACTTAGCCTTTGCCCTATATCTGCAAATCTGCAGTTGCAAAATCATGGATTTAAATTGCATCCCCCGAGATAAATTGATTTTGTATCCTCCATGCGACTACTCCTGTGATGACACACCCCCTCGTCACCGTCGCTCTCATGAATTCGACCCTCACAATCCTCCAGAGCAAAGGGTGAAGCCAGACCCTCGACCAAGACTTCCATGTGGAAATAAGGTTTGCTGTGCTTGTAGGCCAGCTCCCCTGCCAAAAAAGCCCATAATCCCTAATTTGAAACTGCGACAGTTGGCCGATTGCTACTCTTGCAGAGTTTCTGAAGGCTGCCATAACCGGAGGAAGGTCTTCTACGACCGCTGGCAAACCCACTTGGATAAGATGCCTCCCATGCCTAATACAGATTATAAAGTCTACTGCTGCGATGATTACGTCGATCTCGGAGTTAATAACGATTTCCTCAAGTTTGATCGGTTTCTTGGGGCAAGAAAGCGTAAGCTTGTCTGTATTTTAGGCTAAGGAATAGCAATACTAGGGTTTTGAAAAAGATTCTTCAGTCGGTAAGAGAGATAAGATTAGTCTTTCCCTAACTTTAGCCGATGGTGTACCGTTTTTGGTACCCGATAGACAAATAGAACAATCTTTTATAAAATTCAATTTACTCAACCAGTGGACCATCCTATGCAAGTCTGTGTAAAGAGATTTTTTCAATAAACTTTTTCCAGCTCCTCGAGAAGAAACTTTGGAGTACTTTTTGTGGATGAAGAATCTCGGAGAAGTGAATGCTGAGGTTAAGGGTCCTGCTTATGAGTGTGTGCCACATGAACCCTATTGGGTTTACAACCTTGCGTCCAAGAAAGATCCCTTGGGTCTATATTTGGTGGGTGAGCAAGTGGAACTTACAAATACGATTTGGCCAAAAACCACCACATATTATTATTATTGGCTTATAGTTAGAAGTACATTTTTTTATATGAGATGTAATCAATAAAAGAAAACTGTTTTCACTCCAGAATAAACGAACCCGTTTGTACCATGAGGATGGAATCAGTCGTTGGAATGAGATTCGTTACCAGCCCGAGTACCAAAACTTTGTTGAAGGATGCACTCCCTACAATTCGAGAATTAGGCCGTTTCGACGTGATGTAAGTTTCAGTACACCGGTTGATACATCCCTGTCCCTATCTTCTGGAAATGAATCACCCTTCAAGGAAATAAGAGATGCGAAATACGCTTTGTGAAAAGTTTTAATTTACTTAATATTTTCATAATAATTATACTCAGTCTTCTGATAAAAGAACTACATCATCATACTATACATAAATCAACTACAATGTACACTACGAAAAACTTGAAATAAACGCTAGAGGAAATAAGGATTGTCTTTCAACTTTATTTTATATGGAAGTCTAATCGATGATTCAAGCAAAAGTAAGGAGGGAGCTGTCTTAATTGGTTGGGCTCAGTGACTTTAAACCCGAGACATGAGGGATGAACTAGATAATGGCATAACGGGTCGTTACATCGAATCCATAAAGTTTCAGTATACTGACTTAGTAGGGAAGTTGATAGTGATAATAGTGATGGTGGGGTTTTGCATTTGCAGATTTCACAAAGTAGTTCTGTATTAGTTTCGGCATTTACAGAACTCTTCCTTCTTGATTGCATCTTTTCCTTGGAGCTGTTCCTTTTCATTGTTAAAGTTGATTTGGAGGGTGGGCTGCCTTCATTAAACACTTCACTGATGTTGCTATCAAACTGATTATTTTCGAGGGGTACTTCTTTCAGGCAGACGTTATCAGGCATGTTGGAGTAACAGTGATCTACAACTTTAGGAACATTGACAGAATGTTGGGAAGAAGTTTCCTCCTTGTAATTAATTGACATGAATGAAGAAGCCTCATCTTTTCGCTGGTAAGATAAAGTTGAGTCGGAAATTGGACTGGAACATCTTAAAGATAATAAATCAGACTCTTCACTCTTGCTCTTGTTCATGATGAACCGAACTTGGACACCTGGAGGGAAGCCTTCTCCAACTGGGGTTTCTTGAACGAACACACGTAGCGGAAGGGACGCTGTATATATTGAGTTATTTGGTTCAGCCCCGTTCAGTACAGGAATGATTGGAGAGACAAACCGCTTTCCTCGTCGAGCCTTGAGAATAGAAACAGCTTCTTTGTAGTTAGAAGATGTGAACATGTACTCTTCATAACGGGCTTCGATAGTTACTGATGCACCAGTTTCGTCTTCAAGAGCTATTTTCTACTTGAAAAATAATAATGATTACTTTCATCATTAGGCTAGAAAGCCATAAAGCCGACATCTCTGTAGATGGATTGTTGGATAACAAATTCACGTTTCAAACCTTTTCGAAAAGACCATTTAAGAAGCTCACAAGCTGCTTGTCTCTTCTGTATCTCTCCTTAATTATTAACGATCTTTTATCATGGTTAGCGTTTGGCTCTTCGAAATGTTTATTACATCCTGTCCGACATTGATTCTCGTACTCATGGTCTCGAACATCCAATCTGCATATTTAAACTCTTGGTTAGGAAATAATACTCATGAATAGTAAGATCATTTCCTTTTTTTTTGAAAAATCGGTTAAAGATTTCTTACGATGACTCTTTTTGAGTAAGGATCACAGCTGCATATCGATGATCATCTTGACCAAAGGCTTCAATTATGCTTTCGGATGGCCTAGCTGAAGATCCTGCTTTCACTCCAGATTTTACATTACAGGATGACCATTCATATCTATTACTTTTTAGATGACCGATAATTTTAATTTTACTTCCAGTTCTGCGTTCTAGATGAAATGCCTAGAACAAAAAATAGAAGCAGGATTATTAGCTTTAACTCTAGAATTTTAAAATCCAGGCTTAATAAAAGGTCTTACCTTCGATATAAGAACTTCCCATCCCTTCATGAATTTAGCTGTATGTTTGACATCCTCCAATTCTGACTTAAGATTTTTCAGCTCATCCAGATCATAAGAAACTCCTTTTGCTACAGTTGTAGAACTACTATGGCTATTATTCTCCTTCGTACAACTAAGTACAACTGCTGATTCCAATACATGATTAATGGAAGAGTTTATGCTTGTACCAAAACTGTTCCTCTCTTCGTCAAGGATATATTGATTGAAATCGGTGTTAAATTCCAATGACGAAGATCCCCTAACTTCTTCCTCCAGTTCAAGGTATTGAGCAACATTTTGAAAATCATCTTGTACAAAAGGAACAGCAAAACTACTACCATCTAAGTGCACATCCGATGGTTTCTCCCAACTGCTGCTAGTAAGACCGAACCCTGAGCTAGCAGTTGATTCTAACAGATTCTGAAGACATGGGAGTGGTTGACATGGTTCTTGATTCACATCCATTTCAATAAGGTCGCCGACTTTTTCAGAAGTAGGTTCTGACTCAAACCCACAATTAAGAAAGCCATAATCATGATCAGATAGTGTGTAATTTTGAGGGTTCGATATGAGATCACTCAACTCGTTAGGTATCATTTCGCCTTCTGTGTGAAAGTCTAACTTATTTTTCGGTGAAACGTCATGCTGCCGTTCTTCAAATGGCCTACTAACTGAACACTGTTTTATGGGGGGAGCAGAATCCATTACATCTCTGTCATTGGCAATTAAGTCACTGAGATAATCATCCAATCAGAATCACGCACTAACCGGTCATAAGTCTGTCACACAAAAAAGCACTGAGTTAGTATTAGTTTTTTAAATACGAATTCCATTATTAAATAACTTACTAAATACTTTAATGAATCTATTTTAATAAAAAGGGTTAAAGAAACATTTTATTTCACTTCAAGCCAAACGCTTTGAGCGTATGCATAAAATAATTTGGAACTTTTGCATGAACATAAATCGGTTCGGAGCTTTTGGTAAATTCTTCAGGGAGAGTGAAACTCATTGAATTGCAATGCAAATGTAAAGGCAGTTCTCGAACTTTACTTTGCTTCACTTTAAGCTTGTGCAGTAACAAAGGATGAAGTCGTTGAGGAGCTAGTCTATCCCTATGTGAATACTTATGATCTCCAACAATTGGACATCCAAGACCCATTCCGAGATGAAGTCTGATCTGATGCTTAACTCCGGTATCGGGTCTAACTTCCAAAAATGCAGCCTCCTTAATTGACTTTAAGACAGTAAAATGGGTAACAGCCTCTCTGCAATTTCCCTGTCTTGTTTTGATTTCAAACTTCCTCAGATCCGGCTTCAGTACCGACCGAAATTTCTCACTTCCTCCTGCCTTGCCTTCCCCAATGGGGATTTTTATCGTGCCTTCCGGGATATGGGGACAAAGTTTGGTTACAGCTAGGTATTTTTTAGTGATCTGGTGTTGTACGAACTTTTCAGCGATTACTTTTGCTACACGAACATCTTTTGAAAAAAGAAGCACGCCAGTTGTCTCCTTATCGAGCCGATGAAGGGGGTAGACCTTCTCGCATTGTCCGACGTCTGCGAGTTTGTCAAGAAATTCGATGATGAAATGTCGACAGTCGACTGAGGCTGAGTGCATCGGCATTCCAGCCATTTTGTTGATAGCAAGGATGAAATCGTTTTGGTAAATTATGGTCTTCCTCATAATATTCCACATGTCACTTTTGGTCAATTCGTTATACGGCGGTAGCTGATACACTTTGGGAATTACATTAGAGTCAAGGTAGGCAGAATCTGTAGAGTTGGCAGCAATTTTATCTAGGATAGAAGGATCCATCATAACTTTCCTAGGACTTGTTGGCTTATCAATTATTGGTCTAGCTCTGATGGGTCTAGCTCTATCCTCAGCAGCATCTTTCCCTTGGTCCTCTTTTTGCCGTTCTTCTTTGTACTTTTTGAGGAATTCAAAAGCGGTCATCCTTTCGCTACTCGAATTTTCAGCTGGTTTAAAGTAAGGTTTGTACTTGTCTTGATTTCTAAGAGAAGTTCGGTCAATCGGGTTAACCTCGTCGAATTGACCGTGTTGTTCCACCACATTGTCCGAATCGAGTCTGACATTTCCAAAGGAACTGAATCTTGTATTTTCAACCGGGGAGTCGAACTTTTCAGCAGTGGCGGACTGCTCGCGATGCTTTATCCAACCGTCATACTTTTGTAATCTACTATTCTTATCTATCTTCTCATTCTCATCATCCTGTCCATTTCCCGATACAGCCTCCTTTTTTGGTGAAGATTCGTAAAATCCTTGGACTAAAACTGTTGAAGTTTGTGCTCGAATTACTTCTTCAATTCCAAAAGGATCCTGTTGCTGGTCTTTTTCTATCTCATTGGAAACATCCGGTTTAGACGCTGCTTCAACTGTAGTTGAGAAACTACTGACAATCCTTCGATGAACTTGAGAATTGTAGATCAACCGACGACTTTTCAAAATGTTACGCAAAACATTTAAGCTACCAGGCCCCATCTTGACTCAAAATAGAATACTTTCGTACTTAACCTGCAGTATTACCACCCATATACCACTTAATAACTTTCTGTCGGATCGAAATACCGTATTTTAAAGAGGTCAAAGTACAGATTTAGATATAGTACACACAAAATGACGACTCCTAAGGCCCAAATTCAGGTGATCTACGGCTACTTACTTCTATTCCCGTCCCCGGCACCACTTTACTTCTTTTACTAAAATGAATCCAATAAATCGATACCAATTCCCTGTAAACAAAAACAGTAAAATGAGGTTAAACTAAACGAGGTTTCAAAAAATAAAATAATAAATCCTTCGTCAATTTTAAAAAGGAAGCTAATAATGCTCAGTTGTTTGTACCTTTTTATAATGAACAACAATCCGCTGTTGGTAGTCGCCAATCTTCAGCTTTATTCCCGTAATCCGTGCTTTAAAAAAATGATGTCTACAAAAAAAAAAGCGATCTTGAGTTATTAAAAAACTTTAAAAGCAAAACAAAACGTGGGATTCGGATTGGATGGCAAATTGCAATCCACAAATACACTTGAAAAAATCCACTAAAATCTCACCTTTTTTATGCTAAATTACCCGAATGTGAATGTGCAGATGCAACAATCCTTTCTAATTACCAGTAATTACTAAAAGTAATCGGTAATCGGTAATTACTAAAAAAACTATTGAAAGTTAAGTAAAGATTGCATGCAGTTTGCTTGAGGATTCTGCTGTCCCGCCCGGGTAGGATTACAGGGGAAGTGGCAAAGCCATGGGCAATGGGCTAATGGCCATGCAAATTCATGCAATTTTAATAAAAAATACCGATTACCGTACTTCCCGAAATTAATCCCCCATGGAATAACTCCCCCTCCCGGAATAACTCCCCCCGGAATAACTCCCCCTACCTTTCCATGTTAAAAATTTAAATTCATCCTATCTTGCCCATGTTAAAAGCTTTTTCAATTGTTCCTTATTGATACAATAAATTCCCAGGGGAGTTTATTCCGGAAATACGGTAAATATGGTTATTTTCGAAAGTGTAATTATGACACGATTAACACGTTATTTTCGGTAAAGAGCTTCTTTTTTTAGAAGTTAGAAGGGTAGTTTTCAGTATGAAAAAGACGCATAACGGCTTACATTGATGCGTTTAAGTTTGAGAGGTTTTAAAATAAACAAAATAGGGTTGTTTTTGTTTGAAAAAAACTTGTAATTAAAGGCAATAACATGGGTTATATGCGGATTTTAAGGGTTAAGGATCGCTTTCTCTGTCTTTTGATGAATCCGAATTTTTATAAAAGCAAAGCAATGCTAAACTCTCAATCAATGATAAGTTTAAGATGGTAAACTGACGAGGGTTTAGGAATAATAATCCTTAAATAATGCAGTACCAAGTATTTTCATTTGCAATGCGAAAAAAAATATTTTATTTTATTCATCATTCATCCATTTTGGATATGAATCCAGTAAAAGTAATGCGTTTAAAAAAAAATCAAGTAAAAAAATCCTCCAGGTCTCTCTACAAAATAAACTGTAAATATTTAAATAATAAGGCCAGTATTTGACTTACGGATAAGGGAATTAAAAATAAATATAAAAAATAAAACTATAAACTGCTCATACATTCCGTAAATGTTTTAAAACATACAAAAATCATACTCTAGAATGACTTAAACTTAAAATGCACAATCAATAATAAATAAAACTAAATGAATGACTAGAATTAAAATTAAACACGCATTAATTTCTGCCAATATTCATCATAATCAGGGTTTAATCTTTGAAAAATACCGAATAAAAATCTATAAAAGAACAATGCAAAATTCCCAAAAAAAACAGCACATTTCTCTTATTTTTAATTCAGATAAAATTTTGGAAAAACTTAAAAATTTTGAATCAGACTTAAGTTCAAAAATTGTTCCGTTAACGAATATTTTTCATGAAAGATCAACAGATTTCAAGTTCCTTAAGTGATTTAGCCGATCTTAAGCCAATTTATTTTTCATGAGTTGACTTTCCTTATTTCGATTTATTTCATTGGCTAGTTTTTCCAATTTTCTGTACAAAAATCTCTTAATCCGTCCCCACCATGTGAAATCATTGCTGAGCCGATTGTCCATTTCTTGAAATGCCAAAGTATTAAGGTTATGTTCAAAGTCTGCATAAAGGTCGACAAGTTTGGGATCAACTACAAGAGCATTGCCAAGTTCTTCGAAATCCTGTCCCAATTGTGCCAATTCTTCGTTACTAAGATCGTTCATCAAGAAGTCGTCTTGCTGTTCAGAATTACGGCTGTTAAACTCTTTCCATGATTCCTTGAACTTTTCATGACCAACTTCTCCATAGACTTTGTTCAGAAGATCCGGTATTTCGTTATTCTAGGGGGGAAAGCATGTTTTATTACTTTAAACGAATACTGTTAACAATTTAGAGGGGAGATTGACTTTCCACGATAGAGTTATAGAGTGATAAGCTTTGCATATACATTATGTCTGGGCGATCGCGTTAGCGATCGCGATGCATAAAAACTTCCCGTAAACAACAACTTTTACGGCAGAGTAACAAAACTCATGAATGGACGATCCATTCATCCAACAATAGCGTAAAATGCGTGCCGTTTAATAAAGCATTCATATTGATGGAAGTGACAAAAACAAGTCAAATTGAATGAAATGCATCGACTATCTGTTTATATTTAGTCTTGCAAATTTGACAGACATCGATAACTGTACTGTAATTCGTTGTAGTAGTTGTAGTAAAAGTTCTTAAAATAGTTCAAGTAAATAACAACAAACTTACGGCTCGTCTCAGATATCTCGCCTCCACTACGGACATCGTCATCACGATGACAAGTAGCATTACTGACGTCAATAGACCGTAACCTTTCATCTTGGGAGTAATAATTTTGCAATATTTGCCCAAAAAAACTTTTTAGTTGTTTCAATTTAATTCAACGATCCCAATTTCCTATAACTGGTGAAATGGAAGGATCTGGTCTCTGCAACGGTTGTAGCAATGTAGCAGCGTCTTTCTGTTAAAGGATAAAACTTAAGATAAAACGATCCACTCTGTAAGACAGTTTTGTAATAAATCTTTTCAATATTCAGAATCCAGTTGGATTTAAGCCTTTTTTTTAAATGAATGCCTCTTTGTTCAACATTAGAGTACTATTCGCATGCGATAAGGCTAGATATGCTATGGGATGATGAGTTCTTTACAAGAATTAGGAATTTGTTTTACCTCAATCTATTTCTTGGAGGTCGTTGCCTGCCAGATTAATCCAGATAAGCCTGTTACATATTAACAAGATTATTAATGGTATAATTACCAATGAATGTAGGTACTTTGTGATCAAAATTTTAGTTTTCTAATGAAAAATGATGATGCCATGCACATTAAGTACCTTCAAATTGTGATGTGACAAGTGGGATTTCTTGCTTACGCATGTAAACGGGTTTTTTCTTTAATATTGTTTTATGCTGATAAGTTATAACTAAAATGTAGTTCTGTCAATTTCGGTCAATTTAGAGTTAGAGAGTAGAGCAACACCACAAGGTTTTAATAGAACGTCCGAACCGTTGTAAACTCTAGAGTGAAATGAACCGTTTTTTATTCTAATGAATGGGTCTGAAGAAAAGAAGTTGTAAGAAGGTTGTGGGTGGAATGAATGCGAATGGCGTAAGGAAGTAGTCGTAACTTTCCGCAAAGAAACCCTATAATTGATGTCGAGACAACTGTCTTGCAACAAGTGACAACTGACATGACAGCCGTCAACCCGATATAAGAGACCGTGAGACCTTATCAATGGCTTTGGGTAATGTTATGTTGTCTAGTACATAATATGACGTGCGATTTGGGTTTGGGTTAGGATCATACCGTATCTCCAGTGTAAATTCCCCTCGTTTTTGCTATAACTCAACCAAAAATAGCCCCACCTCACCTACATTGCATGGTTGTATTAAATCCTAGAATATTTCCCCCGTGGCTGGTACAATTTATCATACAATTCGTCCCCCAAATCCCTTCTTGGAAACTTAGAATACATCCCTCAGAGGTATTCACTCAATAAATACTTTACAGTCGTTCTGTTCTAGTTCTTTTGTTAGGCTGACTTTTCCAAGCAACAAGGACAGACTTACAAATGAATATATGAGTTTGGTAAAGAAGCCCAATTAATCTTAATTATCATCAAAAGTAGACGAAGCAGACAGAGATTTTTTGGCTTCAACCCCGCAATTATTTACTTTCATTCATTTCATTCAACGAATTAATAAAACCTTCCGTGATGAAAGTGAGTCATGGAACTTTTCCACCTTATACTTTTGCATGAGAGTGAGATCACTCCTTTTATGCAACTCTGTCTGAAATTGTCTGGCTATAAAAACAAAAACAACAAAACGCTCAATCATAATAATACATGGAACACTTCTCGATAGTGTAAACAAATTGATGTACTTTTAAGCTCGTGCTCAAACTAAAAAGAGCCAGTTTAGATGTAAAAGAAAGTTTAGTTAAAAGTTATCATTTACATTGACCACATGATAAAATTGTTCTCAAAGGGATACGAAGTCCATCGAAATGAAATGTTACTTATTTGAAGTTGTACGACATTTTGTGACTTGAATCATTATTTTTTGTCACTCATCCATAGTCAACTTCAGGTTTAAAATAGAAATAATGTAAGAAAAAGTGTCATCAATTGACCCGGCCAATGCAATGCTGATATTAAGACTGGTGACCTCAAGATTCTTACTATCGTGTGTAGAATTGTGGTATAAGTTGAGTATGTCACTTATTTAGCAATACTATGCTCAATAGGCACGAACGAACGTACTAATATAATGTCCGTCTAACATCAACATAACATGATGTGTCTGTATCTTTAAAAAAAGTAACACATACATGTGGCCTTTACTAATTTTTAAAGCGTTACTAACTACTTAATGTTAATACAACTAACTAAGTGTTAGTTAAAAATGGAGATAACTGAGAGATACAAATTGTTGTATTGCGATTGCGGGACCATACCATGATTGTATGAGTTTGTATCATACAGTATGATATAAGTATACCAAACCTTATGGTAAAAATAGTGATTACTATGCATTATGAAAGAAAAAGGATTGTAAAGATTCAAGATGATGAAATACTTAAGCAAGATGAATTTATTAAAGAAAGAAATCTAATTAAGCAGTTTATTTTATCACTCGGATAGCGATTTTTCCCCAATGTTAAACTTGTCAACTTAATTAAACTTTCTTAATGATTTATTAAGTCATGTCTTGGATGCTTTATTCAACCGCTTGTATCCCGTATGCATACGTAAAGTAGTTGTAATACTAATTAAATATTTAACTTCCTTTATTCATACGCTGAAAACTGGTGCTTTTGCGTTGTAGGTGTTTTCAACCTCCTAGATTTTGTTTCGACACGAGATAGGATTTATTTCGCAAAATTATAGAGTAAATGCACTGAGGATAAATACCTAAGACCCGATAAGAATATTGTAATATCTAAAGAATACCTACTTAATCTACGGATACATCTTCTGAAGGTCAATATTTCAACAGAGGTGAGGTTAGCAAGTTAAGATAAATAGGCAGTGAACAGGGCATTACTTGTAATTGGTGGGCAAGGATATAATTCTTAATTTTAGTGATAAACAATCAATTCCCAAACATAAGAGAAATTGACGATGAGCTAAAGCTAGAGACATTATTGTTAAACCCATTATAGTCTAGTTTTATTCAGTTTAACGCAAACACCACAGATTCAAATCACGCCATACATTTACCGTCAAATGTCAAATACATTCCAATTAAATGGAATATGTATTTATTCCTATTTTATCTAACGAATTGCAAGCCTTGTAGAATCGGTTGTTCTACTCGTGTTTGTATAGCAAGTCAAGTGCTAGATATATTCTCGAAATACCTCCAACATTCCAAACTTAACTCATAAAGAATCAATGGAGGTCAATTATTCCCAAGACGCTCAGCAGGCAGACAAGACAAGGCCTCCATTAATGACATCGGCGACTCCGATCGAATTGCAATTTGCTCAGTCAAATTAATCTCTATTTCATCATTCGTTCGTTGGTACTTGGTTTATAGATACCTAAGCCATTAATGAAGAAATGAAACCCTGCATAAAGAAATGGGTGAATTGGTCTCTTTTGGATACGAATGGTATAGTAATATAGGGAATTTCTACTATAATATACAATATAAAAAAGCCAACTGCGGAGATTCTGTCACCGGAGATGAATGTCTGAAGAATTTACTCAATTGATGACTCCGCAGCTCAGAGATTTAGATAACAGCCGAACTGCTAATATAGCGGATAGTGGTATCCGTGCGTAGTGTAAGTGCTAGATTAGCTAAATGTATGAAGAAGTGGTTCTGAAAACCAAGTTATTGTAAATGAATCATATGAAGACTGGAGATAATGGACGGAATGGAGTGAAGGAATCCATAAAATGGCTTTTTATCAATTAGCTTTTACTTTTTCCACCCACGCTAGCTACTTACTTTACCACCCGTTGTCCGTGTGGCAATGGTAATTAAATTTAATAAAGCGTATGCTCAAAGTTGTGTTTTTCCTTCAAATAAATACGTTTCTGATAAACTTTTCTGTTACATTCCTTTTTACTGTTTTTATTTTTCAGTTCCAATCAAATCCTTACCAGGTTCAAAATTATTAATAAAGAAGTCAGATTTCTTTTCAATTTTGTATATTAATTTAAAATATTAAATCTCTATTTCATGTTTTGCTTCCTATTTAGCATGAACTGATTGGATTGTTACCTCATGCAAAACAAAGCCTATCCATATTGTTCACAGTTGCTTATGCAATTTTTCCTAACTCATCAACTCCCTTCTCAAAACAAGCTATTATGCATTACTTTGAACATAAATTACGAACATAAATTATATAAATTGTGAAGAATTGCATGGCAATTTCCAATAAAAGCTTTATCACTCTCCATTCTCAGGATCCATAATAAGAGTTCCACCCAATCTGTAGGATAGCTGATCATTTTCAATATCATTTAGAATAAATTTTCGCCAATTCCGCTTGTTTCTTCCAAAGACAAAAAACATTTCCGCACTCCGGGGGCTCATAGCTGCTTTTGCAGCTTGCAGAACTGGTTCGAAAATTGCAGGAACTATTTGAAATGGGTAAAATAGCAGGTAATGATAATCATATCTTAACGAATATAACCGTCAACCGCGTAGTAAAATGTAGCCGCACTACTCAGTTTTAGGTTTTGAAGGGATTATGTAGTTAGGTTTGCTAGACGAGGATTCACAATTATATATAGGATTTGCTATTGGAAAGGTGTGTTTGTGTGTTATGAGAATGCAACTTTCATTCGAAGATGTCCGGTCAGTAATAAGACTAAAGTACCATTACCATTGATAAGAACGGATTTATGACCGGATCCAGGATAGTGAATCTCATACGAATGAATTCCTTGAACAATTCCACTAATACCTGTCAAAAGCATAAGTAGTTTAACTAACTTTATAAAATGAAAAATAAAAACTACGAGATTATAGTTTCAAGTGATACATGCCGGGCATCCATGCTGCACCAAGTTGAAGTCATTGAGGTCATAAATGTGGTAATATTGGGTAACATTTTTCCCTTCGTCCTGGAGTTGTCTTATTTTTTTTGTAACCGTCTCTGCAGCTCTATTCAAACTTCGGACAAAACCATCCATGTTGCCCGCAATGGCTGCTGCACGGAGATTATAATCTCTCACCCAAGTTTCTACGACTAAAATAAATACCCGAATACGCTGCAGCTTTTAAAGCGTTCTAAAACACATCTTTAAACGTTTAACAGTTTTAATACTTTCTTTGTTAAAAACAGTTACTAACCGGGCCTCCCTTCTCGATCAAACCCGTTGGTAACATGGGGATAGTCCTTATCAGATTTTGTCAATGCCGTTTCCAAAATATGATCCATGTCATTTTGCTCCCTCCACTGTAAGTTCTGTTACTCCAAAAAATCCATGTAAAATAGGATCATTAAATTAATAAAAAGAAATAAGCACGCACGCTTTTGCATATACTTACGTCTAGAAGCATCTTTTTAGCAGACTTCATGTCAAAACTACGGGCTATACAAAAGTGTAAACTATTATAGTGTCTTTGCATAAAATATGTAAACGTTTGTAAGCAACCCAGGTAATTTTATTATAACCTCTGAGCCATCGCACCAGATAAATATCCTTCTTCATGTAATCATGGGGAAGTAAGTTATTAACTGATTCCCTGAACTGCATACAATAATGGAAATAGTTGAACTAGACATTTATTATTGAAGTTTTAATACAATTCAATGTCTATCACCTCATCGAGAATCCCTTTCTGATGGGAGGTCAAGGTCAGGTCCCGTTCTATGGAGATAGCTTTGATCCCGACATTGTTAAAAAGTAGCAAAGTAACTGTTATTGCGACAACTCTAAACGTCAGGGTCAAATTCATGTTAAGGGTCATCAAACGCAATAAAAAAGGGATTATCACAGAGAATTACTTAAATTCGGATACGATTGCAGTATATGATTTGCACAGTTTAGCACTTTGTACTGTACTGTTACAACAGGTTGTTCGTTGTCAGGATCTTGCCCTCACTTTGTCTTACCTACTATGACAAGAGTGACCGAAGTCAATGTCAATGTTTAGTTCTTTATATTATTATTAGGAAAGGTCAACCAGTTGACAAAACTTTACGGTAATGGTAGTTTTGTATCATAATAGCATACAACCTCGGTTTTAACGATAGAGTGTACATTAAACGTTAATATAGACATTACAGTTTAGTAGTCTTAAAGTTTAGTGAACTGTAATGCCTACCTAAATCTATCAAATGTACCTGCATCATAGAACAAGTTTACTGCCAACAAGTGAAGTAAATCATGCAAAAAGATGAGTTTTTTCTTGTGCATTGAATGATTAAAAACTAATCCGCAGCCAGAAACGAAAGTAACAAATGTATACAAGATTTAATGCAGCCTCCACAACCTCAAGTTTGATTAATTAATGCAAATTCTTTATTTAATATCATCCAACCTTGACATTCAAAGTCACTCATCCTTATAAATATTCGGAACAAGAGTTCCGCCTAATTTATAGGATAGCTGATTATTATCAATATCTTCTAATAGAAAATTTCGCCAACTTTTTTTATTTTGTCCAAATGAAGTGAAGATTTCGGCAGTTGCTGGACTCATTACAAGTTTTATAAGCTCCAGTACAGGTTCAAGAATGGTGGGGGCTGAATTTATTTTTTGTAAATGAAAAAAACACAGTTTCATCAATAAATACTAAATTTTACTTTACTCTAGATTATTCATGATTTTACCGTTTATGAGAGCAATCTTGTGAGCCATTCCTGTGAATAAAATACCAAAAAATATATTGCCTTCCTGTACATTTTAAAATTTAGCCAATTGTATGAAAGTATGAGGAAGTTAACCTGGATAGTGAGCTTCAATTGCCCTAACACCTTGTAAAGTTGCACCAATGCCTAGAATAATTAATAAACTTATAATGCACTTCCGTAGAAAGGGATACAAGCCTGAAACTTGGTAAAAGGTAGACTTATCAGTATTTTTGAAATGATGAAACTCAACGCTTACATGCAGGACAGCCATGCTGGACTAGATTGTACCCTTCTAGATCATAAACATGATAGAATTGTGTAACGTTCTTGCCTTCAAACTGCATCTTTCGTATGTTACTCGTTACCAGTTCCATGTTTCTCATAAGACTTCGCAAATAAAGAGCCCTGTTTCCTGTAACTGAAGCCCACCTCATGTCCCAATCTCCTACCCACGTCTCAATTACTAAAGGATGGGAAAAAGTACTTTCTTGGTAATTCTATGCATATCCTTTTTGAACTAAGTAAGTAAAAGGTTAACTTGGTCGATTATCCTTGTCGAAACCGTTGGTGACTTGCTGAAATTGGACATCCCCTGCTGTTAAAGGTTCCTGCAAAATCGTGTCCATATTGTTTTCCCTTCTCCATTCAAGATTCTGCAAATGCAGAAATGTTTTATTTAGTAAACAGCAACAATTATACAATCTTCGATAAGATTTCAGGATTTTAATAATAATCACCTCTTTCAACATTTTCTGAGCTGCTTTTAAATCGAATTTCGAAGCTGTAAAATCAATTTCAACAACGTTGAACCCCAAGCTATGATACTAAGGTTTTTATGTGATTCTGTCTCCAAATTGTGTTATTTTACCTCTCAGCCATCGTATAAGATAAATATCTTCCTTCATGTAATCATTTGGTAGCAGTTGATTCATCGATCTTTTGAACTGAGCAAAATTTAATGAACAATTCAGTAATCCAAATTAATACTACCCATTTAATTTATTTAAACCCAACATAGATTAAATCTAAATAAAATCCTTTATTAAAATAATAATCAAGCTGAAAATTCTAGCTTACTTCATCAAGAAGCTTTTTCTCACGAATGGTTACCGTCAGATCTCGATCAATATTTTTACAATTCACTACGGAGTTTAGTAGGGAAATTAACGAAATGAGCAGAATGCAACTCTTCATTTTATACTTTGTTCATAAAAATAAGATGTTTTGGATATCCTAGCTAATTCTAGCGAAGACAATTTTTGAAAGTTTTGTTCTAGAAGATAAAAATAAGCCCTGTTGTGTTGAGAAAGTAAGAATGTGGACTTTATCAATGTAGAAAAATCCAGCAACAGAGGAAAGAACTTGTAATGAAGTTGGCTAAAGCATTATTGTGTAACTTCATCATTTACATTGACTCTGAACCTTTAACTTTACGGTTGTTACCTAACTTCAAGAAGGAAAACCTGTAATCTTGGAACGAGACACGAAGTAATTATTTTATTGCCTTGCTCTTAATTAAATTTCTATTTTTTAAACACCTTACCTTAACCTACCAATCCATGCAAAACAATAGGGTAGGGTAGGATGTCTTTATTTATTAAATTAACTGAACAAACTACAATGAAATGCAATCAAAGCTACGTCTGAATGTTCATCTACATTTTTGCTATATCAAGTTGCAACTTTTATAGTCCTCTATATTATAAAAGTCTATTTCCCACACTATAAAATTAATTACCATTTTAATGATCTCGTTTCATATAGATACTCATGAATTACTGCTACTGACACAGAAATTGCATTAAAACCACAATCCTGGAATTCCTCCCCTAAGCAAAGGATACATTACCTGATATTATTTCTCATAAAATAAAAGCTTGCCATTATGCCACGAAGTTCATTACATTATTTTTATTTATTGATTAATATATAAGAAGCAAGATGATATAACTAACATAGCTATGGACAATTAGACGAGGTCAATTAAATTCAAACAGGGTTAATATTAGGTTAGGAGAACTTTCATTAAGGAATATATCATTAAGGTTGCAATGCAAAGCATATTTGTCTACGGTTCACACCCACTTTCATGTTGCTATTGCTCTACACGATAACTGCATCCTCTCCGTAGCCTTTACACCAAGTATGGAATAATCTTTACAATCTTTGAGTTAATAAGGTCTTATCTTCAACAGTGTTATCTTTAATAAGCTTGGTCCGCGTCACAATAACCCCCGCTGGTCATTGTCAGTAGACATTTAATCTACTACAGGGCGTGTTCTTATCTTTCGGATATTATCAATCATGATTTAAGGTCGCCTGCAGACTTTCAACTGCAGGCGAGTACAAATATTCGTTCGTATGCGACCCGTCGCAGGGTCACGGCACAGAACAGACAGCCAAGGCGCTGATGCGACGCCATAGTCCAGCCAGCAATTCTAAAGTGTTTGCATATACACCCAGCTTTTTAAAACTTTTAAAAAACAAACTGTCATGAAAGTGTTCAAAGAACACACATACTTTTGTACGATATAACGCACGCATACTATTATAAATACAGTATTAGTAACGCATCCGTTGTAAACCTTCAAACATTTTATTTAGAGGAATCTCTGTAGTTTGGAAACGGTCTAAATGTCATAATTTACTTCAGGACTGAATGATACACTTCCCAGTTCTACTCTTCCGGTAGTCTCAAGTCTCTCATTACATAAATTGTTTTTCCTCATCCACTCCATTCAAGAATCTACGTATGCAGAAGTGTTACATTTAGTAGTAGCAAAAATAGAATACGGTTTCGAGAGTTTAATAACCACCTCCAATTAACATTGACATTTTCTGAGCTGATTTTTTTAAGGCAAACGAAGCTGTAAATAGAATATGAGCAACGAAAAAAGCTTTGCTACTAACAAGTACGTAAGTTTACTTGATAACTGTTAAAGTACCTAGTAATGTTCAGCATTGGATACCGCATTTCTTGAAATTATGCCCCATGGGTTTTATTACTTCGAAGGAAACACTAGAAATTCTATTAACGTGAACAACATGGGATACTCATGGACATGCAGTCAGGTGAATATTGGGGGGATGCTTTATTGCAGGAATAACGGTAGCATATTACTAACTAGAGGTTACCATTGATAAACTGAGGCCGCCTGCAAACAGTCATTTGCAGACGTGTACAAAAATTCGTTCGTATGCGACCCGTCGATGGGTCACGACACAGACGAACGGACAGACAAGGCGCTGATGCGCCGACAGACGATGTATTGGAAGTCTTTAATATAGTCAGGTTTTTGGAATTTTTTTCCCTAAAAACAAACCCGCATAAAGGCTTTTAAATAAGAGGTATATTTTTGCACTGAAAAGTACACACATGCCAATAAAGACGAAGGATTATTAGCATATCTATTGTAAATGGATTGTAAAGCTTCAAACATTTTATTTAGAGGAGGTTCTGCGGTTTGGAAACTGTCTAAATGTCATAATTCACTTTAGAGCAGAATTGTACACTTCCCGGTTGTACTCTGCTAGTCTCAACCTACTCCCCTATATGTAAAGTATCCTGTTAATATAACCAACCCATTCACAAGTTAATGGTATTTATACTTGTACTTACATGGTCAAAGATTAAATGTGTGTGTACCGTATTTCCCGAAATAATGCCCCAGTACCTTTCTATGTTAAAATTAGGGATTTGCCCTATCCTGTCCATGTAAATAGAATTTCCAATTTTTCCTTCGAAATAGTAATTCTCCAGGGGCATTATTTCGGGAAATACGGTGTTTGGTCAGTAGTGCCGTGAGCCGATTTAAATGAAATTAAAATATTATCTTCTGCCTTGGCCGAGAACTCAACTCCGAACGAACTGTAACCTGGTCCGCTTTTAAGTTTTAGCTCGGAAACGACCACTGCATTTACCGAGATGCTTATAAGGCTCCAACTAGAACCACTCCATGTTGTTCTCTATCTCTGCTGCTGAATCGAAACGGCCACAAGCTGTTAGGCAATAGTTTGTTGAATTTGGGTCTATCCATTTTTGCGAAAGTGACAATGGTGAGCCTTGCCATTGATTTAATTTGTCAATTTCAGACATGTCCGTCCCACTACCAGCTTTCTATAGAACCTTCGAAATCGCCGTCTCTCAGCAAATTTTCCGTAGCGAATGTAACATTTTTGTAACGAGTTGTAATTGACTCCCGTGGGGCTGTATATGTAAAGCTTTGTCCTCCCGGTAGGCTTGATTTCCGGTCCGGTAGCAACCAGTGAAGTCTGCTCTGTAGGTATCTGATGTCCTAATTGTGGATATTTCACCATCCATCGTTGAAAATACATTGAAATTGTAAATTTGGGGCTCCGAAGGGTTCACTCCATTGTTGACCACTACTACTATAGGACAAGAGTCTGTGATTCTGAATCATAAGCTGCTATTGTATCCTCGTTGCCTGTGTAGATTATAGAGCATCCTGAGAAATTGGAGTACTTTTATTTAGCTCCGGGTTAGTTTATGTAACGCATGCTAAAAATAATTTATGTAACTATTTATTTTGCAACCTTTACGAATGTATTTACTAAATTGCTTCAACCCAAAATACCCAGAGTGGTATTCGATTGTCCGATTGACAACTTCGTCTTCATATGTAACCCCAATAAGACGCTAGCTTCCCAGTTCCACTGCAACTTGCTAGCAAACTGCAGAATGTCTCGATACGGATCATTTAGTGCGTAATTTGTGATTAGTAGATTACGAATGAATAATGTTTGTTACGCAATGCAGAAGGAAGTAAGTTTCTTAGATCCAGCATAGTTTTTATACTTCATCAATCATACTTTAATTTTGTAACTTCAGTACGCGTCGTTCTTACAACTTGAGGTATGTTAAATGAAACACCAAAGTATAGCTTATCGTAGTCGAACATAGATATTTATTGGTTAAAATATTAATTCAAGCGAGTGATGACCCGATCCCCACTAATTAAAAAATAAAACATTATTTCTAGCTCTAGAATAATTCGAAAAGGGTTAACTTCAAGCGTTCTCCCATGACACGACGGCATTCACGGGAGATCTACACATGAAAAAAAGCATTACATCATTCAATAGTTGAATGAAATGAAACATTTTTGAGATCGTATGGAAATATATATATTATGTAATTTTACTTTACTTACGGTTGCTACATCCGATTTAATGGCAACACTCGTAAGGCTTTTAATCTGGCTTAAAGCTAAGTAGCCAGACACAGCGGTCAAAAGGGTCGATGGGATCCCATCAATCCGAAGGCTCCTTAGCTCTAAAAGATAGTTATTTAATTTAATTAACGGTCGTTATAAAGTTTTCAAATAGAATATTCAATCTCACTCTCACTTGTCAAGTTACAAATGGACGGCTCAGTCCTAATGATATCTAAAACGCCCAAAACCTCCACCTGACTGTATAAATTCCTCTCCTGTATCTTTTTGCAAACCTCGTTAGGAATCCCAGTTAACAAAGAGTCCACATTAACATTGCCTGGACAAAGTTCCAGCCGTAGGTCCACAAGCTGCTCAAAGCTATTCCAAACCTCTTGAAGCACATTATCAGCCAAGTTAGCCGCATCTAATCTAATAAGCCCAGGGAACATCTTGGCCGCTTGGATTATCAAAGCTGGGTCTGTAAGTCCGTGAGATATCTTTAAATCCTCCAAAGTACTACAAGGTGTTGGCGAAGTATTGAACAAATCACTGAATAAATGGACCCCACTAGGCTTTCCCGATTCATGATAAAACTCCAATTTCTTTAACGCCGGAAGTTGAACTGTATAGTTCAAAGGGTTTAGAATCAAGTTCCTCTGGTCAGGAAAGCAAGGATCGACGAATTTCAAAACCTTGAGTATTCTCAGCTCAGGAAGTCTCACAACCAGAGGTAAGGCTTGGGGACTGGGACGTTTTTGATAATCTCCTAAAATCAAACTCTCTAAAGAGTTCTTATGTCTGGCCAAAAAAGATTCCAGCCCTTCATTGGTAACCTCAACAGTAAGGTAGCTCAACTGGAGGGACTTCAGTTGGAAATCAAATTGGCTTAGCATTTCCAAATGTTGTTGCGTAACGTAGGCATCCAAGTAGAGGTGCTGGAGATGGGAACAAATCATTCGACACTCCCTATCCCCAAGAGCTAGAAGGACCCTGGTCATAACCTCTTTATTATGGGTTTCCACTTTTAGTGACTGCAGATTCGGGGCCATTTTAAGTATCTCTTTGGTAAAGAATACTCCATAACCCCCAGCATTATCTATCTGGTTCAGTGTGAGGGACTTTAAGTTTGGGAAGATAAAACGATTCCTCGGGCGGACATCCTCGTAAAGAGATGGTCTCTCCGTGATCTTCGTAGGGAGAGATAGCTCTAGCTCTTCAATATTTTCGAGATTACCGAGAAAAAGGTTGCGTAGCTCTTCGGTGTAAATCCTGTTTGAAAACTCTTCCTCACAGTTGATACTCAAAAATGTCAGTTGGGGTCCGAAGATTTTGAAAAACTCGTCGAGATAAGGACGAAATAATTTGATCACAAAGCCCACATCGATCCGCAACTTTGTAAAGAGAGATTCGCAACTTGAGGGATTTTCTATAAATTTGTTGATACTGTCGATATTGCTGAAGCCAAGGGTAAAGGTGTTCTTTCTCTGGAGTTGGTAGCAGGCTTCACCGTTCCAAAGGTGACTTACGCGACGGCATTTGAGTAATGTGGATTTTGGTAGATAGTCCATAATTTTTGCGACAACCTTCGGATAAAACAATGTTGATATTCAGAAGCGAGTTTTATTTCAAAGAACTGTCAAACTTATCTAGAAAATGTTTTAAAAACGCTGCTTTTATATACCAAATCAATCATCATTGGATTCCTATGCTCTTTAGACTTCTCCAGCATTTCCAGTTCCAATACCTCGCGATCCATTGACCCAGACCTGCTAAATGTGGACGAGGGTTTGGACTTTAAGTTGTACCCACATTTCGGACAATTAGCCACTGTAAGGGTGGAAATTTCATCCTCATCTTTTGTAATGTCATTAAGTTGGATCATGAAAGCTTCTAGATTTTCCATCTTTTGCATAAGGACCCTGAGTTGCATTTGTAGGAGGTTGTTCTGAGCATCCGCCTCATTTATCTTGTGTTCTAGCTTTCTATTTTCGAGATTTAAATGTCCGATTGTCTGTCAAAGAGAGAGACAGTCAAGAAACTAAAATAGTTTTACAGCATACCTTTACAAAACCCCAGATTTTGAGGGCTAATATATTGTTGTTCTCTCTATGAAGTCGGCCATTTTTTACTTTCGAAAAATCATAATGTGTAAAAGCTAATTTTGCTTACATTTAGGAAACTGTCCTCAGCCTCTGCAATAGCATGCAAAGCAGCCACATGCTCAACATATTGAGCCCTAATATTATTATTGTTCTCTTCTTCTTCAGGAAGCATGGCCTTATTTAATTTACGTTTGCCTATTATTTCAACACTATTTCTTAGCTGTTAATTTGTATCCGATTTATATGCAAATAATTTTTTTACAAGCAAGCAATCCCGGTAGGATAAAACAAATAAAAACAGGAGATCACTGCTGATAGAAGTTAGGAGCTTTTAGTATCTACTGCGTTTTGCGTACCGAAGAAAGATAAAAATAACCGATTTCCTCTCATATACTCTTTCGTCATCATAAACATGGTTTATTTATACACATATTATTCGAACCCTTTCGGTTCACATCATTACATCCGTACACAGAAACTCAAACGAGTCTAAAACCCATCTCTGTATAAAACAATATCCAGAAAAATTTAGGCCACAATTGCTCTTTTCAAAAGGCTTTTTTACCCTTATTTCTCATAAGTTAGCTCACTTCAGTAAAAACTCTATATTCTGGAATATTAGCTACTCTAGCTACTTCTACTATTTCTCTTTCAAACTCTTGAATGAAATTCGAAACATCGGATGGATTTGGAAGTACTGCCGAGTCTGCGATGACTCCTGCTCGGAATTTCCCAGCGTAGCTGAATAAGCATATTCCAATTGCTGAAAGTAAATCCAGAATACTGTTTTACAATTCCGTATTACAATTACTTTTTACTATTATTCGAAAATATCAAGTAGCCTTTACCTGTACGCCCTTTTATGGTATTCCATCCCGTAACGTCTACAAGCCTATCCCCGTTAAACAAAGTATACTCCTTCAAAGGGCCGGGTACATTGCTAAGCAGAAAAGTAGCTTGAAGCGTGTCCATAAGTTTTGCAATAAGTCCCACAGGATTCAGTCCAGTTAGACGAATCATATTGAAATTCTTAATAACTTCTGCCCCATTAACAACCTCATTAGCAGCTTCTAACGCGTTTTCCATCCTACTCTTGGGACACTTGCAGTCAAGTCGGAGACGGAAGGGGGCTACTGTAAAGCGATTTCGGGGTCCTGTATCCGGATATGGAAAAACGGCACATGTAGCTCCGCCATCAATTTCGTCTGGCAGGGGCAAGTTCTTTTTTTCGGCAAGGGTCTTCAAAGCTCCACCAACTGCAGAGAGGAATACAGCCGTAGTTGTGCAGTTCATTGAGTTCTTTATACCCTTGATTGCCTGAATATCAAAAGGTCTTGACCAGATAAAGTTCTTTGGTCCGGTTAAATCCGGTCCGTGGAAGCAGTTAGAGTCCTTTGGAATCATAGATCTGGAAAGGTTCAGCCATATTTTAAAACAAGGCTATAGCATTTGAAATAAAAATTACGAATATTCTTATGAAAGTTATACCTTATAAAAGACCTTGATCCTAGCCCCAATACCTGGAAAAACATTCCTACCTTCATATACCACTTTAACGTAGAGGGGGCCAACGGGTCTACGCTTAGCTCTACGGGATTATCAGCGATACAATATTGAACTGCATGAACAGCGGAAATCCCATCCATAATTGAATGATTAATCCTCCAAATTAAAGCATAGTGGGACTTCTTTCCCTTCCTCCGCCCTCCAGTGTTTTGTCTCCTTATATAATTAGTATCAATGGAACAATCCAGATCCAACTCTTCCATAATGTTTGAACTACTTCTATAGTTGAACCGAGGAATGACCCTGATATCCCACTGCGGAAGGTCACAGGGCAAAGGGCTATCTGCCGTTGATTGAATCTCCTTAAAAATATCATCCTCATCCATTTCTGCCGAAGGGTCATTCCTAACAAACTTCACATGATCATTTATATGAAATCCTGGAAACTGTTCCCAACAGAAGAATCCACACTTTTGTACGATCCGTTCTTTCATACGGAGATATGTAGATTTGAGCTTGGAACCCTGAATTTCCGTTTTTTCGACAAGTCTTTGGGAAATCCTCTCCCGGATCTTTTCAATGGAACATTCCCCCTCTACAACGAAGACGTTGTGGAAACAGTTATCATTCGCATGCCAATGGATCCCCCATGCTGCATCTGCTCCATTCATCAACTTATACTTATCTTTGTATCTTATTCGGAGGTAAAGTACAATTACACCCCGAGCTATTAGAACTACCAAGATCCATAGAAGGATTACTGGAAGGCTTATGATCATTATTAAGTTACAGATAACCACTTCTAGAGCAAATCTTAGAGGGGACAGTCTTGGCCGTAGTTTTTCGTGGAGATAAGTGTACAAAGGATTAATAGTTTGGAGGGTCTGGGACTTTAAGAAGGAAAAGGATTTTCCAAGTTGTACTCTAAAGGGTTCTCGAGGCTCTTCGTAGATTACTTTAGGGGTAGGTTTGTCCATAACTATTACTTTCACTTGCTCATTATACACTGGACATGATGGGGATATGGAGTCAAAACTGTTGAACTCCGAACTATTGTTTTCGTCCTCTTTATTCATATTATTGGGTTCTTTGCTGTCAAGGGATGGTTTCACGAAGGCAAATACCTGTGCCCTTCTGGTAGTTTGGGAGATATCTGCAGATGTGGGGTTTAGGTTTAAGGATGAGTCCATAATTTATATTTATAGTCGGATATTGATCGATCGTTTAATAGCTAATTATATTTATGTAATGCCGATCCAGTTTGAGTGCATTTTATTAAAATATCTCGGAAAGAATTTTAATTTTAAAAGGATTTTTACATTTTTCAAGAAAAAACGAGTCAAAGATCCTTTTTTTGTTTAAAAAAAATAACTCCGACCACTTTGATTAACTTAGGGCTTCAATAAAATAATAAGGTACGCACTACGACCAAGCTTGATGAGCAAATGAAACATTTCAGTAAAACATTTACTTCGGCCGACAAACTTACATTTCTAAATTTGGTAAGGTTGAGGGAGTCTTTTGATTGCAAAGTAAGTGTTGACTACCTGCTAGAGTTGGGTTGCGTTATATTGCGTGGCTATTGCAATTAAGCATAAACGTTACTTTACATTACTTTGCGTTATGTTGCGTTAAGGTAATTTTTGAAATATAGAGGATTAGAATATGAATTTAGCATCATAAAGGCGAACAACTGTACACTACTGTACGTTTAGCAAGGGTAAGTGGTAGTATGCAGTTGTATGTTAAAACAGGCAAAAAATGACCTCCTTGCTCTTGGTTTCAATTCAGGGATTGATAACAACAACTAATGATAATAATTTGTCTTATGAAACAGAAACTTATATTCTATATATATATCCGATTGAGTGATAAAAACATATTTGTTCAGCTGCTTATCTTTTTCGTCGAGATTGTGGTACTTTGTAGGGCAAAGCCTTAGCAAAATTATGTTGGAAAATATATTTTAAATACTGAAAACAAAAAAACAGCTCAGACAGAAACATATTTAATTTAAATCAAACGAGTTTTTAATCCCGGTGGTAGCAGCTATTAAAATTAAATATTTAATACAAATGGTTGAGCTCAGTTTTAATAAATACACTTCCGCTCATTATCCTTAGGGACTTGCTCTACAGGAAATGCAAACTTAACGGTTTAAGTTGTATTTTCTGAATGACACACTTCAAGTATCCCAATTTATTACTGAAGTCTCATTTTAAGTGATGTTTTCTTCAGATTCTATTAACAGGTTTTGATTCCCACGGGAATGTAACTCAAACCCATCCATTCGTAGGTCACATCCTAATTAATTTTCTATCTAGAAGCCGACTTCAACTTGCAAAAGTCAATGATAGAACATCTTTAATTTCAGCACAAATAAACTTTCTAAAGTTAATCAAGTTGTCAACTTAATGTGTGTTTTTGCAATTTTTTTGACAGCCTAACAAACGGTACCGAATGAATCATATAAAATGTAGACAGGCTGACAGGCGTAAGAAGATTAGCTGAGGGATGACTTACTTAAATAACTTTAACTAAATGGATGCCTGAGGAATGACAAAACTTTAATCATCATCTTTTCACAACTTCCTCAAAAAATTCCATCTTATCATCAAAATCCGTCAGTATTATCATCAAGTGTAATGGAAGGCGTATCTGCTAAATTTTTACATTTCCACTCCGCAAGGTTGCATTACAAATAAGCCCTGATTTACAGACTGCAGTTTCTCATCCCTCGGACAGCAAGTTATGAAAGGTAAACCTTTGTTTAACCAAAAAGACATGTCCCTTTGCCTTAGTTAATAAGAAACTTGTTATTATTACTATAACATTACATACGTACCTCTTAAAGCGATTACGGCTCTTCACAGTCATGCACCAGAAAGTCTTCAAAGTGTTGCATTTACTTTACGTTAAGTTACACGAGTTCATGGAATATTTACAAATTCAGGCTTAAAGCAAATCTTATTTAAACTGTCGCAATAATTTCAAAGACATCTTTTAAAACTCTCTCTACCTCTTGCATGATTCGAATGGTAACAAAACAAGTATGATATTTACTTGGCCATACATACAGTGATACTATGTTTGCTGTCGCCATCAACTCAATTCTTTGCAATTTGCTAACTTTCAATTATTAATTGGATGGGTGAGCACAGCATGGAGATTATGATTTGTTTTATTTGATGTTTGATTATAATGCAATTTTTGGCCAATTTTTATACTTTGATTTTGATTTACCTCATGGTGCTTTTGTGTAGGTTCATTATGATTGATCAGTATGTTGGCACCTCCACTTAATTATATAGATTTAAACTAAGCCACTTACTTACTCGATAACTTGTTGAAGTAAAGTTTCAACGCTTCAATCATTTCTCTCAACCAATGCCCCTCATATTTAAAAGCCCTTAAACATGCGTTGATTTTATTACGTTTATATTTACTAATTATTTTGGGCCAAAGCGACAGGAAGCATCATATATGAAAATTTAAGCCTACGTATCTATAACATATATAATTTTGTTTTAAGCGTCATTTACTCGCTTGCATTGCAGTCAATTCACAACTAGGCCATCCCAAGTCAATTGAAAAATTTAATAATATGTGCATACTCGTATGAAACCTAGGTACTTGAGCGATTTCTGAAACCGAAAAACCTCGGTTACTTAGTAAACGGGAACCATGTAAACATAATTTACTCAAATTACAACACAACTTTTCACCAAACCTCTCCGCTTCACAATGCAGCGTTTCAATATCATTCGAGAAATCCAGATAATCTTTCTCAGACGATCAGTGAACTATGAAAATCTCTCTTTAGATAATAATTCCAAGACATATTATCAATAACTAGTCTTAAAATGAAGTCCTTTCGCGAGTTGGCGAAGAAAGAAGCTACCAAAGTGAAAAAGGAGCAGATAAAACTCCGTAACTTATCAAAAAATAAGAAGGGGAAGAAAGGGGCAAAACTGATCGTTCTCGATCGAGGGAATAGTGATAGCGAACCTGAACTTGATGTTCCCAAGAAATCCTCTGTAAATAATACCCCTAGAGAAAGACCATCTTCCCGTATTCGAAATTACTAAAATGCTAATAATGTGGCTTATTTTTCAATCGCAGTCCGACAACTTAGCAAAGCTCCCCACGCTTACTGACGAGGAATACTTTTTCTTCAAGCTGGTTCGAGAAGGAGACCTGAATGGACTCAAGGATTTCATGCTAACGGACATGTTTAGAAATATTGACATTAACAAAACGGACAAATATGTGAGAAAGAAGCTAATGCTTTTGGAATAAATGCAACAAAATGGCAACCATAAATATGTCAGCACTTTAAAAATATACATCCTTTCATTCCTCAGGGTTTCTCCGCCCTACATCATGCTGTCAGGCGTCAAGACGAAAAGATCGTGGACCTTATCCTATCCCAGAAAAAAATCTTGACCTATGACACCCTTTTTCATGCAATCCAAGAAGAAAACGTGCTCCTGGTTAATAAAATATTAGCATTCCAAGACACAAACTATCCCCTTCCAAAACCCCAAAGTCCAATTGCAAGTGAGAATATTACGGTCGTCGGCCAGCAAAGCTTCAATCCTCCTGGAAGTCTGAACGCTGTTACGAGTAAAGGGGAATTGCAAACTGTTCTGACTTCGCAGATCAATTCTAGAAAAAGTTTTGAAATAATTGAAGCCTTTGACTCGGAGTTTCCTACCTTTCTAACACATTTCATGCTAGCAGCTCAACACGGTAATGAGGAACTAATGGAGATATTTTACTCCAAGGGAGAGCGACTGGAAAGTCCTGAACATCATCACAATACAGGATGCATGTGTACGGTCTGCTGCGAGTAGGTTTCATTAGTGAAATATTTCGAATATGAATGCTTGTATTATTCTAGGTAAAATTCAATATTAAAAATTGGGGTTTAGGACCAAGGATGAATACTTGGATAGAGCTAAGGAGCGTATTCACCTGTTTGACGCGATTACAAATCCAAAGTATATTTGTTTCATTTCCGGAAAAAATAAATATTTTGATCCAATAAGTTATGCCCTTAGGAAGATTACCAAATGTCGGTCGTTGAAAAAAGTGGAAAAATTCAGCAAGAGTACGTATAAAGATTATCAAATTAGGTTGGAGGAGTTTATCAGGGACTTTATAGGTAACTTTGTTTATTCCAAGTAACTTGTCCCTTGCTATTTAACGTAAATTAAGGACCGTGGCCTTAATCATGTTGATCGACATTCCTAACGTGAACCTTCATTCCTTCCTTAGGGTTATGCAGAGATAACAAAGAAACTGGAATTCTACTTGGCGTTTCAGATAAAAGAGACACCTTTGACACAAAGTGGCATTTGAAAGTTAAGCACCCCCGATTGTGGACGATGGTTTCCTTAAAATTAATCGATGCTGTGGCTCATCCGCACGCTCAAACTGTAAATCTTTTTTAAAGTTTACACTATAAAAAAGTGACACCGTTCTTGGTAAATGAAGTATATAATTTAATGTCCCCCAACTCTCAAGATAATCTACCAAGACTGGGCTACAGACGATTGGCCTGAGTGGGATACTCATGGACTGATTTTTAAAATCTGCATTTTCATTCTCAGAACAATTTTTCTTCCCTTTATTATGCTATATCTAATACTTTTCGGCCATACAAATACCCCAAGCTTACGATGGTTGACAAGCCCCGTCAGTAAGTTCCAAAATTGGGTGGCTTCCTATACGATATTCTTAGCAGTTTTGCTAGTACAAGCTATTCTACCCCAAAGATGCAATAACTTGGCTGACAGGGTGCCTTATACAACTAAAGATGGACAATGCGATGAACATGGGATGCCGAATGTCGGTAATTACCATTTTTATATTAACGAAACATAGCAATTTTGCAATTTCTGGCCAATTCTTTAATTTTAACCTCTCTGGAACTACAATAGGTACGGAATGGTTCATAATATGCTACGTCTTGGGACTTTTTCTGAGCTTCCTGACCCGACAAGGAATGCCTGGGTATTGGAGATCAAAATGGGTGTGGTGTGAGCTTGCAAATATTGGCTGCTTTATAGCAACGTTTACTTGTTGGTTTGTAGCCGAATACACCAAGGTAGTTGATCTAAAAAATACTTATTATAGCCCAAAGAATTAAAGAATCAACCGTTTCAATCTTTTCTGGACTAAATACGTACTTTTTTGTTTTACAGAATGACAAGGCTCACAATGAGCCTAGAGAAAGTTGGTCCCAATACTCTCCAGAAATCATTGCGGATGTCTTTTTCTGTTTTTCTCTGATTCTGAGCTTTTTGCGAACATTTGAGCTACTTCAAATGAGTCAGTTAGTTGGACCGCATCAAATTGCACTCGGACGAATGCTTTTTACATTCATGAGTGTCGCTTGGGTCAACTTTATTGTGATTTTTGCATTCGCTCTCGGTATGCAATTCTCTTGGAGAACACAAATTAATTCAGATACTTTTTACACGGATGTAGGGTTCAGAAATGAATTGCTTTCCTTCTTTCAGGATTTAATGCTATATACGTCCCTTATCATGATCTTAAGTCTGTGGATGCATTGGGGCATATCACTGTACAAAGCAGTCCCTTCGGCTCCGGACTGCATCACACTTTTCATGAGCTATTTTGGAGCTTTTATGGAATGTCTGGGGCTGATAAACCGGAAATTATTCACTTTCTGACACCAGATTATAAGCACAATCCTCATCCTTGGGTTAGCCAACTGGCTGGGAAGTTTTTGTTTGGATGTATGAAAATTAACATTTCCTTAAGAAGATTGATATATTATATGAAGTTTAGGGATAGATCTTATGGTCGATTGTTTGTACTAAATCGTACAATTCACAACTACATACATAGCTTTCCATCTCATCGGAGTTATCATGATGTTTAACCTGGTCACGGCCTACTTCAGTGGGGAAGCGGAGAAAGTTATGGAAAATGAAGATAATGAATGGAAATTCGCCAGAACTCAGGTTTAATGATGCTAAGAATGTTAATTTTATAATGAAAAGAGTTACCCTTAAAAAGTTGCATAAAAGTTGCATTTTTTTTATAGATATACATGATCTACATGAAGGATACCCTTTTGCCACCCCCATTTAACCTGATTCCAACCATCCATACCTTTCTTCGTGGATGCCGATGGTGTCAATTAGCAATAGGTCATGATAAGAAAGGGAAGCAAGCCAGATGCAGTATAGGGCTGCTATTCTACATCGTAAGAAAAAAGCCACACTGCCATGGCGTAACTTAACTTAATTTATGCATGAAGTTGTCAATTAAAATGCATATTTTACACCAGGAATCGAAAGAGGATCAAATAAAAGAAAATCTCAACAAAAAACTGTATCGTAGGCGAATTCTTGAGCTTACCAACCGGTACAAAGGCCTACTAGAGGAGAGAACTAACTCAGGACCGGCGACTAACGATGACGTGAAGGAAATTGGGGATGAGCTCACAGAACTTAAATCCCAATTCGAAAGTAAACTACGCGAGTTAGAAGGAACGACCTCCCCCTCTTCAGGCGGACAGCTTAGTACTATCCAGAATAATACAATCGATCCCAGCGGTACATTAATATATTCAAGGAAGAAACGCATATTCTTTAGAAGAACTAGCAAGGGCCAACTTAAGCCTGTCCCTTTACGACGTTTATCCACTCCGGGTAAGTGTACCTTTACACCCTTTTTATGCAGTCAGAACATGAATAATGAAAGTGACTTGGAATTGACATATTTTGTAAGGATCAGGGGGAACTAGTAAATCTAACTTTCCATCCCAAATGCCATCCATGGCTGGCTCCACGATAAATGGAGGAGGACCTTTGAATGCTCAGTCGCAGCTAGGCCTATCACAAACAAATCTAACGACATTAACCGCTTCAGCTATTACTTCCGTGGCTAAGACTCCGGTTGGGCCTGTAGCATCTACTCCAACTGGAGCTTCCAAGTCGGTAGCATCAGCGATAGGACCAGCTTTAACGTCCACAACGAAACGACAATCTCCTCCAAACGCACCTTCTCAAGCTCAAAGCACTACTGGACCCGTTGGCCAACTAAAATCCCCACCACTGCAGTCCACTACCACTCTGCTCAGTAAACCTTCTAGTCCTCCGCCTTCCGCGTCAAGAGTCCAGTCCGCTTTAATCATTCCATCAAAAGGGTCACCACAACAGTCGAAAGTCGGGGGAGTGGCTCAGACTGGAGGAACTATGACAAAACCTCCACAACAGGCTCAGTCCAAGGGAATAGATCC
>JAQFZX010000830.1:0-43472 GCA_034682405.1 Hydroisotoma schaefferi
ACCCTGGGTGCTGTCTGGCAGTCCGCTCGGTGCTGGGTGCTGTCTGGTGGAGGCTAGGGTGCTGTCTTGCAGAACCCGTATTCGTATTTCCCCATAAATAGTTTTAAGTCCCTGCAAAACAGGTGGATTCCAAAGGCTCCAAACGGCTTAAACTTTTGGAGGAAGTAGGTTAAAATTTTGGAGGAAGTAGGTTTAAATTTTGGGGGAACGGGGAAGTAGGTTTAAATTTTGGGGGAAGTATGTTTAAATTTTGGGGGAAGTAGGTTTAAATTTTGGGGGAAGTAGGTAGATATAGAAGCAGCTAGGTTCAAGTTCAAGCCTTAAGCTCTATAAAAAGTAGTAGAAGTAGGTTTAAATTTTGGAAGAGGCAAGACGGAAGAAAACTTGTTTTTTTAAAGATATTTTTAGGACAATGCGAGTTTATCTTTAGTAATTTCAGAAAAAGTTTCGAAATTGGAAATATGATAATTTTAAAAAAATAGGAAGAATGTGTTCGTGTGTGATTTTTCCCCGGTTGTGCACAAGGGTGGGCTACCGGAGGATTCATTCGAGTAAAATATGGAGGATGGAGAAAAAACACATCCCCAGGGGGAGTTTTGAGCCCCCGAAAAGTCCGAAAGACCCGGAAACGGATTCTAGTCAATTGGGTCGTCATTCTGGTCAAGTTGTACCTGTTTTAGGGCCTCCTTTGCCCCCAAAACCTCCCCAGAAAAAGAAGAAAGTTAGCAGTTTCCTTTTTGGTAAATTTTTCACGTTTGTGCAAGGATATAATAAAGTTCTGGAGAAGAACTTTCCGGGTGCTATGCACGTTTATAGGGTTTTTGTTGTTGGATTCAAGGTAGGTTGTCATTTATAAAGATTATAACATCGTTACCTATCTCGTGTATAAGCCGCCCGCGGTGATATTTGCATGTTATCTGCTATCTTGTACATGTTAAACTAACAGTTGTACATTTCCCGTGTTAAATATGCTTCCAAGCATATGTTATTCGTACATAAGCCGCCCGCGTTCTGGATAATGTTTGGTATAAGCCGCCCGCGATGATCGCGCTTGTTATGCTTTACGTGTTAAACAAACGCGGGGTTCTCTGCCAAATATGCTTCAAAGCATACTTTTTTCGTACATAAGCCGCTCGCGTTCCGGATAATGTGTATTTTTTCATGCGTAAAGCGTAAGCCATGCCGCGGCGTATACACGAGGAATTACGGTAGTTTAAGATGGTGTTATCTAAATATTTTTTATGTTTTTTGGGGCAGGATTTTTCGAAAGAGTTAGCAGAATATGTTAAAATAACTAAGAAGGTTCTGTTACGAGGAGTGAAGGAGTTGTCCAGTGGTGAAATAGACGTTTATTACAGGATGCCGAAGGAAATATTCCGTGTTGGACCAACGCTGCTGATATCGGCTCTGCCGTTTATGAATTATATTATGTTCCCTATTGCGTAAGTTACTTTATAATTAAGGAAAGGATTGATTGATTTATAAAAAGTGTTTTGAAGTGGTTATTGATTTAATTTCTCAGATATTATTTTCCGAAACGACTGCTCTCTTCTCACTTTTGGTCGATTCAGCAAAAATCTCAGTTTGCTATTGAAATGCAGACCCAACGATTGTACAACTACAGGCCGGTGTTTCGATACTTGCAGGCCCATCTAAGTTTAGTGAAGGACAAGCGGTTGCATCTGTTATGTCAGGAAGTTTTTAATAAGATTGGCAGCGGTAGTCATCCAACTGTTAGGGAGATTATGGAGATCAAATCTTTATTTGAATCGGATCCTTTTAGTTTAAAGGCTATTTATGGACCTCATGTTGTAAGAGACTTTATAAGATCAATTTAAGAACTTCAAGGATGGATTTATAGATTTTTTTTAATGAGGTTTTTCTATGTTGTGGATCTTTAGAAAGCGCTGTGTCGAGTCCATGGGATCCACACCCTTTATCTTAAAAGAAGACGGTTATATGATCGAGCTGAAATGCTTTATTTATCGGATACTGCTATGGTTAAAGAAGGAATATTCAATATGAAGCCGGATGAACTTAAAAATGTATGGCTTTATTTCAGTATTCAAATGCTCGTATTTTAATGTATGTGGTTAATGAATTGTTACTTTTTTGTGGTTTTTAGGGTTGTTTTCTCCGAGGATTAAATGCATCAAATTCTAGTCATGAAGATATGGTTGAATACTTACAACAGTGGTCTTCGATCTCTAGTTCAGTTGGACCTCATTCTTATTCCCTTTTGTTACATTTACCTATTCTTTTAGGGTATAACAATCCAAATAATTGGGCTTTACTTTCTTGAAATGGTGTGTTTAGTCGCAAGCAGGCTAGGCTAGCTCTCCCTAGTATGCATTACTCCCGAAATAATTTTCTGGTTACAAGAAATGATTGGCTATAAAGTTGAAGGAGAGAATACGTTTTAAATAGTGGCCTTAAAAGAATAGCCAAACACAAATGCATTCCCATTTAATTGTTTTTCATAGATCTTCAAAAAATATCATCGTCCATTCAAAACGAGTAATTCAAGATATGAAGAACATAAATTGACGAAAACAGAACCTAAGTTTAATTTCGATGACCTAGTAACCTTCAAGATCAATAGATATCATCAGTCTTGACTTTAATGAAGTTAAAACTGGGTTTTACTGAAAAAATACAAATAATTGAATGTATGAGAGTTACATCTTTTTTAGTTAGGACCTAGGCTTTTTAGTTGGTTGGGTTTCCGAGTGGGTGGGTCAGTTTGCGACTAAACATGTTAAATCCGTTTCTAGTTAAAGTCGAAAGAATGCTAAGTTCCTAAAAAAATAGTTCGTTCCCTATGACTGCTTTACATGCTTTTAAAGTATACAGAGCTTCTTTTTTAGATATAAGTAGTTCATTCAGTTTTGATGTTTGAGACATGAGACTACTGTATATGCAAAGTATATGAAAAAAGTAGTGTTAGCAGATGTAATTTTTAGAATTTCCCAATAAATGTACTTTTTCAGGCGTTTAATTCAAACTCAGATTAAATTTATAATTTAAAAGGACTCATAAAATAATGAAATCAATGCCCACCAGCCTGACAGAGAGAATGACCAAACTTGAAATCGGCCCTGATACAACTATAACTTCCAGTGCTGGTTTTGGCAGAACAAGAAACCACGGGGGTGACTCCAAGGAAAGTATAGTCTGGAAGGTTAGGAGTAGACGTGACTTGAATGGGATTGTCCTCGTGCTTCCATTCAAGATGAAGCTCATCGATAGGATATCCATAACTTGCAATCCTCATTGGGCAGATGAAATCCGACTTGTGGAAGTCCGCATTGCAGTAAAGTTCCAGGGTGATCTTCTTACTGTAAAGGACTTGTCCATCGGGAGAGATCCTAACGTACTCGTTGTTGGACATGAGATGGTGTTCCGTGGAATCAACTTCATCAGAAAAGAAAAGGTCCGGTGTCCAAATCTTCTTGGCTCCCTCGGTGTAAGTAATGTATTTTAAATCCTCGGCTGCATCCGGTTTCTCGTAAACCAACCTACTGTCCGTCCACTCTTGTCTGAAGGTCAATTGTACCTTGAGGATCCGGTACTTTGGGCAAATGTTTATGATGTTCCGAACGTACATGTTCACCGTGACGTTTGTTGGTTCTCCACCGGGAGGTCGGAGGGTGTGGAGACTCTCATCCGTCTTTAGGACCCCGATCTTTCCCAGAATCTTGACTTTGTCTTCGTAGCTGGCGTCATTGGCCAAACAATGACTAGCAAAGGCCAGGGTTAGAAGAAGAACGGCAGATTTCACCATATTGGTGTCTTTTAAGGTTGGGAATACAATTTAAGAAGATTTGTCTCAGCGGACAGGGAGTATGAAAGTGATGGTTGTTGTAGTTGTGGGAGGTATTGGTTTAGAAATACTCATGGGAAATGTATTTATAGTAAACTTTATCTCTACTTTGTGTACTGGGGGTTCCACAAAAACGTATGATTTAGTTTTTGGTATTGGAGCTGGGACAAAATAGATTAATTAAAAGTAGAATGATTACATTTAGTATAAACGCTTGACGTCTTTTGTGGTAACTGGTTATAATTCATAATAGCTCGCTATGCTGATTTATCTGAATTGCAGATGTCATAACCCTATGACCTTTTTCAGATTCATGGAATTTAAAATTAACTCATCTTAGTTATACCTACGCGACTTTCCATTGAAGGCAGTCATGCCATTATCAGGGGTATGAAGATTTGCACGCAGTGACACAGTGAATCGATCTTGAAAGTATATTATATCCGATAACCTTCTTGACATCACATATCACTTTATTACTTCTAATACAAAATACCATTTACAAAAACAAGGCGGATTACGGCAGTTAATTACTCATAATAGGACATAGGGAAAGGCTAAAATAAATAGGTATCTTCTATAAGTCATCATACTTAAACACATTGCATAAAAATCCTAATTAAATTACTCATTTAGCGTAGCTTTCTTTGCCCCGGAACATAAAATTGACTTATTTCTTTGAGTAGTTATATTGTAGTAGTAGGAGTAGTTATAGAGTAATGCTGTTTTTAGGGCTAATCACGTTCGATAAGCCCGTTTGATTGGTTTATCAAGTACCAGACCTACGTACGTGATACGCTTCTTGGAATCACATTAATATTTAGTATTATCAGGATTATTATATTTTGACTCTATTTTATAAAGAAACGACGAGCATAATAAATCATTTTGGAGAAGACGTCTGATAAAACAACCATCAAAACAACAGATAAACTCAACGAGATAACATTTTATTGGCCAAGTAAGTGGCAAGTTTCTAACACAAAGCGTACATAATTCAGATAAAATCTACACTAATTTCTCCGTTATTTTTAAGCTTCTGCTTCACTTTTGACGTTGCTAGCTGCAGTGCTTAACAGACTTGCTTCTCTTTGAGCTAGCATGGCCATAAGTTGCTTGGTACTAACATTATGACCACGATCTCTAGACTTCGCACACCGCTTATTCTCCAAATGCTTAACCAAACCTTTCCCCGTAGCAAAACTTTGAGCACATTTCTGACAAAATATCTGTGGGTGTGCCTGATGGGCGGAGACCATGTGCTCCTCTAAACCCTGCTTCTTCATATATCCTTTGTCACATTCGTAGCACGGATAAGGTTTCAACTCCTCCTTACTTCTATGTAACTCTTTATGAAGACGGAGATAATTCTGATCTAGAAATGATTTTTTGCAAACATCGCAAGAATAAAGGGTTCGTTTTTCATGCTTTTGAAGATGCAATCTTAGATTTCGTTTTGACTTAAGCTTCCGATCACAAACTTCGCATGGAAAGATACCACTTTCTTTACGGTGGGATTTTTTGTGCCGGATCAAATCAGTATTTCTCACGAAGCCTTTTCCACAAATTGGGCAGGAAAGTGGTCTTTCCATCGTGTGGTATCGGTGTAGGTGGGTATCCCGAAGGGTAACCGTAATGAACTTTTCCTTGCAGAAGTAACAGCCATGATGCTTCGATGTATCGTGCTCTCTAGTATGAATCAGTAGTAGTGTGTTTGTTTTGAAACTTTTCCCACAAACTTTGCAGTCATAACTTTTACTACTATCCTTCAGTACGATTCCATGGACCTTGGACGCGTGGATGTTGAGGAATTTAATTTCCTTGAACCCAAACTTACAAAGTTGACACCGATGAAGGATTTCTTCAGGGGGCTGATGATAGGCGGTGTGGAAGTTGTAGGCTTTTTCATGGGGAAATTTTATGAAGCACTTTCGACAAAAGTTCTTGTGGGTGTGGTTAGAGAAGAACCGCTGGGTTAGGAATACTAGTGAGCAGCCTTCGCAAACGTAGCCACAATATTCACACAGAAGAAGGCTAATTTTCCCTTTTCGAGAAGGATTAATATGAAGGCACCGCCTGAAGTTGATTGTTACGGAGCTTGAGTGTGGTTTCTTGGAGCGTTGATGGGTTGCGAAATGGTCCCGAAGTTTGTCTTTTCTAACACAAGAGAAATCACATTTATCACATTTAAAAGGCTTGGCATTTTCATGAATCGCTTTGATATGTAGGGACAAAGCTCCTGAGGAGTAGTACGCCTTGTCACAATCTTTGCACTTGAATGGTTTGGTAGTGGGATCGGAATTTTTTTCATGTTTAGTTTTATAGTGAGATCCCAACTCCTGTGTGGACGAGAATACGTCTTTGCAGATAATACAAGTTACGGAGAAAGGCTTCTTTTTGTGGATTAGCTCCATGTGATGTTCTAATGTTGGCCTGTAGCAAAATTGCTTCGAACAGGTTCGACATCTGTACTTCTGCGGCCTCTTGCCTCCGCCGTGCTTCTTTTTAATGTGCTTTTGTAACTTTTTCCGAGATCGGGTGTTAAACGGACATGCAAGGCAGATATGGCGTTGGGGGTGTTTTATCTGCTGATGTAGAAATCGGCTTCCGTACTTCATCTTTCTGGAACATAAAGGGCATTTCCATTCCAACTTTCTGTAGGAATAATCCCTGTTGGTAAAACGCAAATGTTTATAATTGAAAACGGTTTAAGAATGTTGAATGTTTTGGTTCAGTTTAAGAAATGCAAACCTTGGCCTTGGAGGGCGAAAGCGAGTCTTAAGAGTCCCTGTCCGTCGGTTGATGACCCTTGTTATTTCTTGATCGTAAGTTTTTACGCGTCGCCGTTTGGAAAGGGCGTTTCTAGCTATTCTCTTTGCTATAGGAGGGCGATCGTTATCCAAGTCGACGTCTTTATCGAACGAAGTGTTAGATTTTTTATGGGGAGCTTTTACTATCGACGAATCCGGCGCAGATTTTACCGAATCGATTCTCTCTGACGTTTCTTCGTCAGGATTAAGGAAGTCTTCTGACTCTTGTTTTATAGAAACATCGGAAAAATAAGGATATTGGGCACCACTGCTTCCTTCATCCTCAACTAATTCAATTTTAATATCTTTAATATCTGGCAATTCACTGTTCTGACTCGGTTCTCGGTTCCTTCGCAAAAAGCTGGTATCAGTCGACTGCATGAACTTTTGCAAAGATTCTAAAGCTTCACAATCATCGTCGGAAGAGTTAGCATGCGGATTTGAGTCATCATCGTCAGGATCCATGCATATTACAAAGTCACCAAGATCAGAGTCGTCTGCACCATAAAATATTTGCCTCCTAGAAAAATACAAAAAGTTTTAAACTATTGTATGGAAAGGCTTTGACCTTTCTTGGTTAAAGCAACTTCTTTACTATTTTGTAGTGCAACTAACTAGCTAACCATAACTTACTTGCAGTGAGTTGGAGAGTTAGGAACACTTTCTACTTTAACTTTACTCTCTTCGTCGAACTGGCTAGAAGGAGATAACTTCGGCCCATCACTAAATCCCAGAAAGACAGGCGTTCTTACAGTTTCTTCATAATTAGAATGAGCCATCAAAGGCTCAGACTTGATTGTCACATCATTTTCATCCTCATCCTCGCTTAGGTCTTCAACTTCATATTTAACAATACAAGGTCCCGGTCTATTCCGTTTAGTAGTTTTTGTTAGCTGTTTGGGCTTATGTTTGCGTTTTTTAGACTTCTCCAAAGGAGCCTGTAGCCTGGTACAATTTGATCTTCTCCAGGAGTGCTCATGCTCATCGCTTGATGCCTCTTCATTTGGAATTGGTTCTATGTCGTATTCTTCCTTTACTGAAAAATCATCTTCCTCCGTAACATCAAGATCACATTTCACAAATGTCAGCCCCGGTCCTGTGTTCTCATTTTCGGTTTCATTTCCATCCTCATCAGTATAACTATCATTTTGATAACGAGGAGATAACTCTTCCCTGAAAATACTTTTAAAATCTGGATGAATGTTATGCGGACTTGAAACCGATTTACAAAAATCCAGAGGGTCAAAATCCGACTTTAGCTGGGAACGGGTGGGGGACAACTCGATGAGAGGAATAACGCTGACAAAATCTGGACTAAATGTGTAGCTCTGTTGAATATCAGCAGGTTTTGATGAACTACGACTAGGGGATACTTTTTGTTTGTCCCTTTTATGCTTCTTTATTCTGTTAGAAGTAGAAAGAATGGGAGGATTTATAAATTTTGAGTTCCCGAGTCGAAATCCTGCTGAGGCATTACTTGCCCAGGATGCTAGTTCTGAAGAGATATTGTCCAAGAAGTTCAATTTCCCTGACATCTTCGCTGACTTATCTAAATATAATCATAATCAATATAAAATCCATTCCAGTGTTTCAAAGATTAAATTATGCAAGCGTTATTTTACCCCTAATGGTCATCCGTCATCTGTTCATTTTATGAGTTTAAAAGAGCATTTCTGAGATTGAGTCATCCACAAATCCACCCGTATGAAGTTGGGAAAGTTGTCATTTTGGGTCTACGTCTAGAAATGCAGCAGACACGCGGATATCCGACTCAGTATCCGTATGAACGTGAGGTCGCAATGAAATGGTACGGTACGATTTCAGGGGATTTCATTACACACGCTGCTCTGCTATAAAGGTCCGTCCAGCTTTAGAGATAGTTCCACTAGATTCAGTAAACGGAGAGAGTGCAGAATCACAGGTTTGAACGATTTGTGGAATATCTCCATCCGTCAGCAGTTTTAAACTTCAAACAAGGGTTCAGAAATGGGAGGTCTAAAGTAAACAACAAGTGGCAGTTAAATTAATGCCAAATTAACCTGCAATTACTAGACAAACGAGCAATACAGAAACGTACATTTATTCTTGGAAATCGCCCGTATTTGCTGGTTTCAAATTCTGTATAATCTCTCCAAATCCATCCCCTCAGCCCCCAACTCAACCTCGAGTACGTCGAGATCTGCAAAAAATATACAACCCACTACCCACGAAGGTGGGTTTCCTCCGACTAGACCTTCCAAAAGTCTCGTCCCTGAAACAAAATACAAATTTTTTTATAAATCGCTTCCAGTTTCGGTTTCTTCCATCAATTGGTTTTTAAAAATTACAATTTTGTTGAAAAAACGCCTTAAAAAGGCTAAAAAAGTACTTTTTTCCAAGTTTTTCTGCAAAATTGCTCCAGTTTTTTCAGTCTCTCTCTGTACTCCGTCTCGCGGTTGGGGCAGGATGAGATTTTCCGTGGCTAAATGGACAGGCGTTCCTTTTTTTCAAGTTTTGTAATGTTCAATTGAAGTGAAGAATTTATACTATTTTCTTCCTTTGATAAAATTATAAGTAAAGTAATCGATTAAAAAAGTAATTTCCAAGCGTTGGAAATACTTTGATTACAATTAATTATACTTTGGGAGTAGTTTGGTCAATACAAAAAGGGGATTAATGAAAGATATGGCTGGAGTTGTGAGACGTACGGGCTGGCCCCAAGGAGCGCCTCAGCCGGGCTCCGGTGGTGACGGAATTCGGACAAACGCTGCCACTACCAATTCTGTCATAAAACGGGAAAATGGGATGTCATGCTCCTCTTCCGTCACTATTAATAGACCTATTCACCTGTAAGTTCATTTCATTCTGGTCGGGATAAGGTGGGGTCAAAGGTCAACATTTTGGGGCACACCCCTTACTAGGGCTCTGCTTTTGGGTTACTCCATTAGTTGGATGACCTCGCGACTTGGGCGCTTCGACATGCGGGAAACGATAGAATGTACAGGCTATTTACGAAATACATTTCAGTAGGGCATCCATCCGTCGGCTAATGGCATGTCCGGGCTTAAAACCTGGGCAGGGAATGTCCTAAACAGAGCATAATGCCGGAATAATTTTTAAATTTAGATAAGAAGTGTCACCAGAGCGTACTACTGGGTATATGCCCTGGGCATGTCCTAAACAGGGCATAATGCACAGATAATTGCACACTTTAACAACAGAAAGTGTCTCCAGGGCGTATCCGGGTATATGCCCTGGGCATGACCTGAACAGGGCGTAATGCACAGATAATTGCACACTTAAACAACATACAAAGTGTCTCCGGGGCGTATCCGGGTATATGCCCTGGGCATGTCCTCCTAAACAGGGCATTTCGATAATGTTACATTAAACATACGAAGTGTCACTAGGGCATACGCGGGTATGTGACCTGGGCATGCCTAGGGCGTTTGTGGGCAATAAGGCGGGGTCATCGTTTATGATAAAGCTGGTGAGGTCGCGCCCCCTTGAACGCTTTTTGTAGGAAACTCGATTTGTCGCCCTGTTGCCTTAGGCGCTAGGGCGAGGGTATGTCCAAAAGAGGGCATAATGTCTAGGCAATTTTACATTTTACATAATAATGTCACTAGGTCATGCCCTGTCTGGGCATATCTAGAGCGTTTGTGGGCACATTTTCCGAGGGCGCGGGCATTGGAAAACGAGCTGCGGCTACTGGGGTAGTGTTTGCATTTTGCTGTTGTAAGTTAATATAAGCGTTTAATGGTAGGTACCCCTTGACGAATTACACGTTTGGAACAAAGGACCCTTTGTACGAACGGGACCCCTCCGTTCCAGCAAGGTTCCAGAGGATGCGAGATGAGTTTGACAAAATCGGAATGAGGAGAAGTGTGGAAGGGGTCCTTATCGTCCATGAGCATGGACTTCCACACGTTCTACTTCTCCAGTTGGGCACTACCTTCTTCAAATTGTTAGTTTGTATTTTTATTATAACCGAAAGTGTATGTAAGTTGAGTTGAGTACTTAATATTTATGTTTATTCTGGTGTATTTTAGACCCGGAGGGGAATTGAATCCGGGAGAAGACGAAATCGATGGATTGAAACGATTGATGACCGAGGTATTTACAGTTTTAACAAGGGGTATTTTTACTTCTGGAATAGAGGGATTTTGAGCTAGGGATAAATATGCTATTTGTTTTATCAGACTCTCGGGAGACAAGACGGCGTTGCCCAAGAATGGGTTATCGAAGATACGATTGGGAACTGGTGGCGTCCTAACTTTGAACCTCCTCAGTATCCATACATCCCACCTCACATTACTAAACCAAAAGAACACAAGAAGTTGTTCCTTGTACAGCTCCAAGAGAAAGGTAACCTTGTGTGAAATTTAAAGTGGATCTTATCTTATTCTTAGTATTTATTGATGTATTATCCATGGGTGTTTCACTATTATTAATGGGTTGGTTGTGTTCCTTTGGGTTGGGGTTAGATAGAGTTATTTCCTGGTGAAACAACCATGTTTACTACTTAATGAACAAGGGAATTTAAACAGTAAATTAGCGAAATACACTTTAGGGTTGTTTTTATTACCAGTGACCGTAAAATTGTTGAGGTTTCCCTTTCTATTTTTTTATAGTAGCTAAAGAAGTTAGGATTTTAGGGATTAGATAGATCTTTAGGTATCCAATTGATGCGAATTACAATTGTAGAACAAGTTATTGATTAGTTAGACAGAACTAGAAGGTTGATAAGTCTGAAGTAAGGAAATGACATTTAATATCTATATTTTGGTTGGACAGAACTCAGAACTCTTGCCTGGAGTTTTGATTCTTCTCACTGATCCTCAAACTGGCAGTCAATCAATCAAAAGAATTTGGGGAACAAACGAAGAATGTATTTATTTCCATTGCTTGTTTTTATTAGAGTCAATTCTAAATCAGTTGCTGTTATAAAAAAGCTATGGAATTGAGCTTGTTATTAGTACCTAATAATTTCCAAGACTTTGTGCACATACAATGATATTCTGGAAAATAGGATTATCTGTGATAAAGCACAAGGCTGTGTCCTACTCCTAGTCCTAATACTACTAAATAACTGACCGTGTTCAATATTCAAGTGAATTAATATTGTACTTGATTCATGACATGACTGATGCTTGAACATGTTCAAGTTAATTTAATTGTGATTAAGAAAATGTATTTTTTAAATAATGAAGAAATCCAAATTATGATGAATTTTATCCTTTCAATGTATGCAATGCAGACAAATGAGTAATTCCAATGTAAAGTTAAAGTACCGGAAACCCATTTTATTTTATCCTTGTCACACACAACATTTAAAGACTGTACAACATAATGCGTAATGAAACAAGTTACTATTTTCTGTAATTTATTCCTGGTTAGAGTTAGAACGCCAGTTCACTTAACTTATTTTATTGTCTTAATAATGATAATAATGAAGCAAGAAATTAGGACATAATAAGATAGTAAAAATCAAATCAAGCCAAGAAACAGTAACTTCTGAAAACAAGAAGGCAAACTCATCTCGTTCCACAACCTCATGCCCAGTTAATGAATAGCTAAACAAATTGCATGACTTTTAGCATAACTTTATCTAATCTACATAAATATAATCTGCCATGAATGAATTATCCCTTTTTTGGTATATACGTATTTATGGATTACATATTCCGCTGTATTTGCCCAAAATCCCTCTCTCACCATTTTAATAATTCAATATGTAGTTTTTCTGTAATAAAAATATCGATCGATCAACTCTATCTTCTAAAGACCCGAAGTGAGTTCAGCGTTATGCAGCCCTGTCTTTGCTCCCGTTCTTCTACATCTTTATGCTTTATTCAGTTGAAAAGTCTCAATTTATAAAAATGGTATTGTTATTACAACGACACCAGCAACGACAGAACTTGTCTGCCTTGCTCACTATATAAACTCTATTTGTAAATTCTTCATTTGAATGAACCCTACATAATTCTATCCATGATGAAGGCTGTAAACGCTCGCTAGCTAGAACTATCGTTGTTGTATTGAACTTAGACAGTAGTAGTAGCAACATTACATAACATCGCAGTAGGTTTTATTTTATGGTTTAATCCCAAAGCGAAATGATGTACTAAGTATGTATGAATTGTATCGGGGGGAGTGTTGTGTTGCGGGTTAAAACGACTCACCTATTCAGTGAGTGTACGTCAGTTTGGGTTTATTTTATTCTGCAGAGAAAGCAACAACTTTGTATCGTACCTTAAAGAGAAAGTTCAGTGTGTCTACATGTACCTAGCCTCCATCCAATAAATACAACTACTCTATACCTCCAAGCGAAGAGTTTATAATGTACAATACAGTAGTAATATATATTTTGTAGGATGATTATTGTGTGATAAAATGTTGTGTGTAGTACGTGAGTTGAATGGTGGATTTGTAAAAACAGCTTTGTTCGCCGTGCCGAAGAACTACAAGTTGGTTGCAGCCCCTCTGTTCGAGTTGTACGACAATGCTCAGGGATACGGACCCATCATCTCATCCCTACCACAAACCCTTTGCAGGTAATTTAAACATTTTTCCTCCTTTGTAATCATCCTTGTTAGTGATTATTATTCTGTCCTTGTACCTCTACTTTGTACAGTAAATAGGCACTCTTCTTGTGTACCCTTTCTCGCTAAACTAGCTCCAGCAGCTATGTTACTAAACTCGACATCGTTTAGTATTTATTAGCAGACCTTTCTCTTGTATAATATGTAGGTGGTTGGCCGTAGTTGTATATGCACCAGGCTTGATTAACATGTAACATGGTTGGTGGACCGAGGCGTACTTTGTTGTGTAGTTGTTAAATATTAAATATTACATCCCTTTGGTCACAAAAACATGTATCCGAAGGATTGTGAGGTGTCTTTATGTTAGAGAAAGCTGGCTTTCTCTTCTGTACTATTCTGTAAAATATACGAGAGCCGCATTGTAGTAATTTACCTGTCTTGTAAGAAGTACGGTCATGTCATCGTGTACCGAAGTTGTGTATTTGTAATGAGTTTAATATGACATATTTATCTATACGGATTTCACTTTACTTTAGCGTTTATCATGAGAATTTAGTTTCAAAAGTGGCACTAATAGGTTATTCCTGGGTTGATTCATTCAATGTGTAAAAGAAGCACCGAAAGCATATTTTTACTACCTTCTTATATACAACCTTATAATTGTGACTTGTTATAAATATAACGCTAAATACTATCTATGAATATGAGGTACATTAATCAGCATTTCGCATCTTGCCTTGTTCCATACTCTGGAGTTTTTTAGACGGGATGCTAAATGCCTTTTTGATGATATGTGATGCAATATGGGGTACTAAGTTATCTTTAAGTATGCAGAGTGCCTTAACGCTAAGTTACGTTACGTTTGGAGAAGGTTGACGATGAAAAAGTTAGACTATCAAGAACTAAACTAATGCAATCATGTTTTTAAGATAGTGGCAAGTATGTAGGAACGGAAGGTTGTAAAGGGACAAGCCTTGTTGTAAGTAGTGCTTAATGGGCTAAAAGTTTGTGGTAGTATAAAAAAAATATTATAAAGTTTTATATATTTTTTACTGGCTGGTTGAATGTGTAAAGAGGTGAAGAAGTTTGAGTTTTTTCCTGATATGATCTAGCAGTTGTAGTTGGCTGGTTCTATTAGTACTTTAGTTTACTTACCCGCAGTTTGTAGGCAGGATGTTGTTAAAAAAGTTTTTCAAAATGAGTTTTATTTTATGGGAAATGTTCAGAAAACGGAACTACTTAAAGGTGGCGTCTATCTTTAGCTCTCGTACAATTATCGTACTACCGAATGGGTTATTATATGATGTGATGTGTGTATATTTATTACATGTAACAAAAATTGAGCTACTTTCTTTAGATATTGCATATTATATGTCATAAAATTGGCATTTTGTTACCAGTGTGGGTTAGAGACCGAAAGAGTATGAAATGTTGGGATATTCCAGTCAGTAAAATAGTAAGTAAGTGGTTACCATTCTGTATAAATGCTGATGGTTGGTAGATAAAGCTAAATTAAAGTGAAAGCGAGCTAGAAAATGGTATGTATGATATGAATCCAATCGAATTACCTTGGAGCGCTTTGGATGGAAAGTATATGGTTTAAGTCGTAAAGTTATTTCTACAAATGCATTTTTACTAGTGGTATTTATCATTGACTTGACGAGGAGGATGGATAGTTATTGGGTTTGGAGCAGATTGAAAGCCGGCAGGTACAGGTAGTCGTGTGTAGTTAATATTGGCAATAAAAATAATATAAAGTAAGCATTTTGTGGGCTCGTAAACTAAACTGTTGGTTGGATGTTGTAAGTGTTTTCGGTTTTATCAATGGTATTTTATATTTTACAGCGCTGTTTGGGTTGATATAATATTGAAATGTTGATGATGTTTTTGAGAGAAGGAGTGTTGATTATGACACTTGATGCTTTGTGTACTTTTTATTTGAGTAACAAATGTGTAGTTATCTTTCAATTTTCAGCTGAATTTTAAAAATGAATGATATTTTTCTTAAACCTGGCACAAAAAGTTTGTGAATTAATGCTAAATCGGTTCGTTGAATTAATACATAATTTATAATTATATGTGGTAAGTATTACGGGATGATAAAACTTGTCACCAATGCCTTTCACCTGGTACAAAGTGTGAGGGAAAAAAGTATTAAATTTACTGTGATATCAGTGCAATAAATAGTTTTATGGAAGACAAACCATAGGACAGCGACTTACATTTAGATTAATTTGTACTATTTTGTATAAAATTATGACTGCCAAATTTTAATATTTAAGTAAGTATTCAATGCTTTTTATAACTCGCATTACTGCAGTTAAACTTATTGTTGCTCAGGGTTTGTAGACAGTTACGAGGTTTTTTGTATTTCAGTGTAACTAAAATGGTAAAGTAAGTTATCTATTTTGAAAGGATCTGAAAGCAGAAGTAGTCTTCTTAGAGAACCGTGAAATGTCAGAAAAAGTAACATTTAGTCACTTGGATTATATCGGATATTTAGACGTAGTATATTTAAATTGTACCAGGAAGAATGGTATATATTAATGGGAAAAGTAAAGTAAACTTTTTTATGCCTGCCTAATGAATGTTTCTGAGAAGAATTTATTTTCAATTTCAGTTTGGAATTGCATAGTACGGCGAAGCATATTGAAATTAGCAGATATGATCAAAGGATATTTTGATTAAAGTTTGGGTACGAGAGAAAAGTAAACTTTTGCTAAAACCAGCGTTGCTTAAATTACTAGACCTTATGAAAGGAAAATAAGAAAGCTAAAAGTCAAAGAACGAGTCAATCTCTATTGTTTCTGGCATTAATAGTGACAGGAAATGTAGATTTCGATAGGGAAAACTGAAGGAAATGCAGTAAAACAAACTGTTGACTAAATTATGAAGGACTGGTTGGATCTCGGCTGGCTCATCTCGTAAAGCAATATTTGATCACGCTAGTAAAATACTTTATAGCAGATCTGATCTGAAGGAAGTTGATTTATTAGGTAAGTTGTGCTTGTTTGCGTAATGCTTTGGTAATTATTTCGTGGTTTCTCCGTACCGACTGACTACAGGCTGTGTGATCTGATCGGGTTTATAATTTAACTGAGTCAGTATATTACAAGTTGGCTGAATCATAACTCGATGGATAATTCAATTCCGTTTACTATTAGCATATCAGGAGAGATGACAGAGGTAGTGTTTTATTAGCAGTACTCCTTCACAATTTCTAAAGAACCCGTTGTTTTCATTCGTTTAAGTTTACAAGGTATTGTTTGCTTTAATTTGGAGGTCTGCGTGTTTTCATTTTTAATACTGAAGTTAAGTCTCCAGACTTTCGTATTTTAAGAAGTAAAGTTCACATCTTCTTTCATGATAGTTGTGTCACCCGTTTTCGTTGAAGTTGTCATCGTTTGGTTTTAAGTGTGGGTGAAATTAAGTGCTTTCTCACTGATAATAATTGAATGCTACAGCGGCACACTTAGCCGTTCTTTGAGGGGGGAATGCTGGTATTGAAAAGTCAACTTGCCAATTACCGTAACACTTCTAATACAGTGTGGGTCTCTTAGATAACGCAGTTCTCTATAAGTATGTGGGGGTTGGGCACCGCGTTCTATTTAAAGTTTTACGGTATCTTTCTTTTAAGCGAGGGAGAGTAGATTACTATCGCTTCGCATACATGGAGTTAGTATTATTAGCTGTGGCAGAAATAGGAATGACAGTGTCCATCAAACAGCATGTCATGTCAGGGTGGTTCAGTCAGGCTGATAGGGACCCTCGTGGGAATTCTAACAAGTTGACAGAATGTTGATTTTATATTTTCTATCCCTACGCTTTTTCGAACTGTTGACTGCACTTAGGCATTCTTGCTGATTGAGGCGGACGGAACGGATGGATATTGAACGTCAGGAAGGACAGGATTTGTAAATAAATGAGTTCATTTTTATGTGGATAGATATACATTCGTCCATCTGCAACTTTTCCTGATTCCCTTTACTTTAAGAAGTCCAGGGAAGGGTCAGTGGGAAAATGTGAAGTAAAGTTATGAGACGGTAGTTAAACCGCACGAAGGGACAGCTCTTAAAACTTGGGGAGAAAGTTGGCAGGGAATCTTGGGGTAAAATTAGTTTTACAGTTTTATTTCGACGCATCAGATAATAGAACCCTAACCTTCATCTTAGACTTTATGAAATGAATGGTATACTTACGTTTGAACAGGGTTGAATTACTAAAGTCACTTAACTATGAAAAACATTCTACTGTAGTAAAGGCGTCGTAGATGAGGGAAAGTAAAAGTAGTTGTATTTCAGCGTTTCCCTACCGGCCAAGTCGACATGTGTTGATTCAATCTGTGAAAGTAAAGTTGTGCGAAGCTGCATACTTGAATTGGTTGGCTTTTAGGGAAAATGTGTAACATGAAGATCTCATAAATTTGATATGTTGGATCCGTCCAGTTTCATACAGGCCTCTCTTACTCTTCTGACTGAAGGGATTTCTCTTAGGACTATTAGGCAAAAAGGAAGTACAAGGCTCGTTATATTTTTTATTCCTTACTTCTTTGGAATGGGAGAGCTACGATTCTTCAATAAAGTTCCAACTGTAGAGCAAGTATTGTTAGTTTACTTTTTTGGGAATAGGTTTTACTATAAATAGTAATATTTAATGTGGCTTAGGTATTTTTTTAAACGGTATAAACTGCTCTTTGTTGAAAAAATTGTTTGAGAAAGATGTAGCATATAGTAAAATCCGTTGTTTTGAAAAGGCTTCGTTTAACAATGGACTTGAGCGGACGTAAATATTTTGGTAAATCATTGTTGAGTTGTTCCGTTTCGTTGCATGTTTTGTTCGCTTCGGTTGAAATTACTGAAAAAAGCAGGACGGACAAAGGTTTTTTTCTATGGAGAAAACTGACTTTGAATGAATTTAATGCTTTCAAGTATTTCTCAAGCTTTGCATTACTTAAACTATGTTGGGCTACTTAATGTGTATTATATAGGTCTGATTTTGTGGTGGTTTTTTGTGGCTAGAAATGAAAGATGAAATTGCACCGCATGCAATCTGCTTTGTAAGGCTCCGTGTTGTAAGAAGATATCTACGAACCACTCGCAGTTCCGGTGTGGGAAGAAACGCGTAAATATTTTACCCAGATTTACTTCTTTTTTTGCTTTCTCTTCACTTTATTTTCGTCTTGGTAAAACCGGAATGTGTAAGTATACAATAGCATGCGATTGTACGTAGAATGACATGCTATTTTGATGCTTCTGATGTGCATATCTATATCTTCCAACAACAACCACAGGATTGTATACTCTACTGAATGTTGACGAGTATAGTCTGTTGCATCTTTAAGTCGAGACGGAATTTTTTTTAGAGGAACAAGTGGGAAGCGTTTGTTGTTTTTCATCTGTTGGTCCATCGGAAGGTTTCCGCATGATGTTAAAGTCATTTTATACGAGAAAGAATATGAAGAGCGAAGCATAACTTTTACTTCTGATTTTTTTAAAATCTCAATGTTTTGAGGTGGGTTATTAAGCGTATGAACTGGCGAGGTGGTTGGGCTTCACAATTACTTGCTAGAGCTGATTATAAAGTCATAAGTAGCTAGTATAGTTGTGTGCGCTGTAGTGGCTGGTTGAAGTTGAAATGAAATCTGTTGAGTTAAGCCTTTTTCATATAGTGAAAGGTCTTTGGTTTAAAGAATAGGTCTCAAGAGAGAGAGGGGAGGCAGGGAATGACAATGTCAATTCAAGTTTTGGTCCCCTCCACGAAACAGAGTCAAGTTGACCTTTACAGAAAAGTAGATTAGCTCCTGGGTACAAAGAAAGGGGAGTGATTGAGGACTTTTCTTGGGTTACAGCGTGAAGCGCAATAAAGGGAAATATTATTGGACTTTAAATATTGATGTCGGATTCCACGTAAAATGTTCAGCGTTTCCACTTCCCTAACTTTGTTTCCAAGCCTCAATAGAGACTATCTGATAGGTAACCCAGGAAGGTGCAGAGTGACCCTAGAGTTTTCCGTGTAGGTCAGATAGAATTAGAATACTTTCAGTAAACTTGGAGTGGATATCTTGATTTTGGATTCAAAAAGGGTCGAGTTTCTCTTGAAGGATTTGTATACTGTATAATACAACTTACTAGAGGAAGTGAAGAAGTCTCTGAGTTATGCAATATTATTATGAGTTGAGTGAACTTGGTTGGTTTGTCTTGGTCTCATTCCATTCTTCGGTTGTCAGTCAACTTCTATTGAGAAAGTCTTGAGTCATTCAGAAAGTATGGGAGAAGTGGAGAGTTTATATATTCCAGCAGAGTCTCGGTTTCCCTTTTCTGTTTACTGAACCATAATGGAAGAAGGGGGCTTGATGTGATCGGCAAATATTTGCATGTCTCTACTCTGGTGTCAGCTGCCTTCTCATGCGAACATTTCCCGTCCGTCAGTCAGTCAACCTTACAGTATCAGCCGTCAGCATGTATAGAACATACCAGCAGAGACTAGACAAAAATGGGAACCTCGTGTCGTTTAAAAAGGACGATGGCTTCTTAGACTTTCTCCCGATGATAAGGTTATATGGGTTCTGGAGAAATAGGAATAAGGAGGGATCGTTTAGGCTGAGTTATAAATATTTTACTAGGTAAAGGTGAATATTCTTCTTAGAAATCTACCAGTTAGGAGTATGTAAGAGAAACCTTACCTTATGCGTGGAGGATTTTAAAAATATAAATTTCGGAACACATTGTTCTTTTTTCGTTAAGGTGTCGATGAGTAAGGTTGAGCTTTACAAATTGCATGTATTCCGAAGCAGCATTGAAATATGAAAATGCAAATGGTTTTGTTGATGGGCCTTTCACTTGCATTATTCCTTTATCCGGGTCTAGGCAGAAACTGTGGGTCCCAGAGTGTGGGGTTTTCTTATGATTACCTCTTTATTTTTTATGCACATTTATATCCTGAAATCCTAAATTGAAAAGCTGATGCCGATTGCAAAATCCATCGTCGGATGCAAAACCCTTCCCTGCGGACTCATATTTCTAACCTTATCATTTTCTTGAAGGAAATCTGTCAGCTTCTGTCAGTAAGATTGTGATGTGAAAAACGCAAAATGAAAATATATCTGGATAGACTGTAAGTGTAACATGCGTTTCTTCTGTGTGTAGTGTGTATAATGCTGCACATCTTTCAGATCGAATTGGCACAAAACGTTGAGGAGGTGGAAATAGCAAGCAGTGTTTTTTTGTAAAGAAGGAAGAGTAAAAAACTGTAGAGGGGAAAAAATCTCCAAATCAATTCCCAGTGAGCAGAGCAATGCTGCAGTTGCTTTGACTAACTTGATGCTTCTGGAATAGAAATAAGGTGTAAATTGAGTAGAATATCTGTACAAATGGAAAGGAGAAATAAAGGGTATCGCGTTTGGTTTATATATTATATTTACACAAGTTAGTTTAGACCAAGCATGAGCTACGTTTGGGGACTCTGAAGGAATGTAAATGGACGAGAGTGACACGGTTGAAGGTGTTCTTGTCATTTTCATCTGAGCCTCTCTCATCTTTCGGGAAGACTAGGTGGTCCACTGCTAAGTTGTGACTGTCTCCAGGCTCTGATTGACGTTGAGGAAATAGAAATGAGAAAATCACTCTTCGTCGGTCCAAATCCCAACCCGTTTCTCATGGACAAATGAAGTACGTGAGATTTACCAACTACCACTCCGGAATACCTTAGTGTCCCCTGTTTATTTTTCTTTGGAAAGCAGTTGTAATATATATCGCAGAATTGTAAGTGTAAATTGTAGATCTTGCAGAGGCAGAATGTTGTGAAAAAATGTAAAAATTAGGAGAGTTTTCCTGTATTAAAGACTAGACAGGTTTAGGAACGAACTGCTGCTTAAACCCGACTCTAAAGCACACTTATGAAGAAACTAGACGGTTTTTTCTCCATCGTTATTTTTTTGGTAACTAAAGATCATTTTGGGGAAGCTTCCTCGGTGTCCTTCATTAAGAAAATACTTGACGGAGGGTTTGGCCTCCTTGACGGTTCATTAACTTCGTTCCTTTTGAATTCATTTGAAAACATTGCTAGCGGAATAAAAAAAACTGGCATTTGGCTTTAGTTAGGGCAAGATTTGAGATGAATTCATCAAGTGCATAATTTGACCATTGCTGACCCGTCAATTGAAAGATCTCATCTATCTTGTTCGGGCACACCCTTTATCATTATGATGAATCCCAGGTGCCCTGAATACCTTGTTCAACTCCTTCGTGCTTTTGTATAAGCAGCTAGGACAGGAGTTCCTGGTTAGGTTTTTGAGAGACGCAACTCAAGAGCTTGCTTTCCTCGCCTGGTCCAGTCTCCAGTAGCGCGTATTATATTTATAGGGAAAAACATAAAATGGTAATGAAATATGGAGAGGCTCGTCAAGCGGATTCGTTCGTGGATGAGAATAATTCAGCGAAGTGATGAGATGAATGGTGAATATATTACTTATGGAATGTGGCAAAATTAGCGGAACTTTGGGTGATTCTGTGTTGGCTGGAGAATAAGTACCCCTGTGGATAAATAGTGTGTGGAGCTCCACATTCTTTGCTAACCTGATGTACATCCCGTTTGATAGTTTAAGTACCCGGGGTGATAATTTCTAAAACTGTAGTAACTAATCAATAGTTCCTCGGACTTGGAACTTTTTCTTATAGCATATATGTTTTTTTTGAGGAGAACTCTCGCTGTCGCTCTAGAATTTTTTATTTCTCCACTAACAAGACGACTTGAAGTCTGAAGTTGAAGTTTGAGGTTGAGGATATCTGGCCAAGTCCATGTGAATGGGAAATGAATGGTAATAATAATAAGATGAGAGTCGAGAGGGTTTCGAATAAATTGAAACGGGTCAGTCTCTGCATAGTCTTATCGAGTAAACTTCCACATTTTTCATCCTACCCTTTGCCTTTGTATAGAGAGAGGGCTTGTAGTTTGAATTTTACTACCGAAAGGTAGGAGGAGTATAAATGATTTTACTGCGGAGGTCGAGGTAGAATGTATAGTATATTTAGATTTGGATAGACTTAAGTTGATTGCTTATCATTAGTGAAATAAGGGATTTTAGCTCCACGACAGATAAGATAAGCTATGATTTATGATTTATTTGTGAAGAAAGTTTTTAAAACCTGAAAGAACGCCAGCCAGCCCAAAATACCGAAATATTGAGTTGTAATCTAAGGTGAATCTGAGGATTAGATGGTTGACTTTTTGCACTCTTTCACCACTCTTCTCCACTAAAGAATGGAGTTTCATCGATGTAAAATCCCTTAATGATTTCCAGATTCCAGACAAACGCTTTCATAGCCTGAAACTACATAGAGGAATACATTAGAATGCCTAAATCATACGTAAGATCCCAGAGTTATGAACTATCTTATCTTGGTGTTCAAGGACCAAAAATACTGAACCTCCTCCAAGTAACTCACCTGTACTCCAAACGGAGTTTAGTTAAGAATATGGCTTACGGTTATTTTTTAGCAATTAGGGCTTATCATTAATGACAAGAGGAAGGAGAGGTTGAGAGTGAGTCTTTCTTGAATGGATTCAATAGGTGGCATTCATTCCTTGATTTATTATGTCTCTTTCTCCGATTCACCCTCAGTTTGGCAACTCTTTTTTGGCAAAACCAGAAATCTGACATTGCCAACCGATTTAAATGGCTTTTTCAAAGTGGCAAAGAAGTAATTTATGAAAATGCAAAGTGGAAAATTATCAAAAACAACATTTAGTCAGTTTATTATCTTACAACAATTCAACTCAACTTAAACAATCTCAATTCATTGGAACCCTCTCAGCTACTTTTTTAATCCAAACGTGAAATTGGAGAACCGTTTTACATTCTTTACCGTAACTCTGACAAATTTCGCGTCACTTATACCTGCGAAATTGTTTTTTTTAAGTGGAAAATTATGCTTAACAATAGTATTATTAGCGTGTTGTTGCTCGTTTTTTATGTCAATTAAAAATCTCCACATGCTTGGATTCGAATCATGGACATTCCCCATAAATGTATTATGCCACATCTCTACAAAATTTGAAGTTCTAGGTTGTTTATTAAGAACCCTCTCATATGCATTCCACATATCTATCATGTAACGTAGAGCTCAGAGAATGAGCGACGAATATGAGAATATGCAGATTGAGCTGATAAGCTAATCATTTTTTCAATTTTTACCACTTCAGCGTTTTAAAAATTCTAATTTTTTCCGTTTTGCCACAGTGCGTTTTTGGTTTTGATTTTGAAGTTCGAATTTTTGCCAAACTGAGGGACTACCCTTTCTCCAGATTCATTTGCATGGCTGTAAATTTTGAAAAGAATTCCAAAAGAAAGAAGTTTCATTCTACACGCAATTTATATGGAGAGTGTTTTTCACTTAATAGATGTTAAGATGAGGAATGGGCCCCGGGAGATAATCTCTAATGGTACGTCATCACGTCATCATCATAATATCATTGAATAGGATTCCCAATTCTAGGTAAAAGAAACTTGAGGAATGTCTTGTCATAAAAGAGATAAAGACATTATGATCTATGAAGTGTTGAGGTAATGGGATAACCTGAAGTCTAACCTTTGGGACTTTTTCTTACCGGGTTAATAGCATCAACCTTTTAGCTGGTGTTTCTAAGAGAGGATTATATTACTTTTTTAGGTTTTTTTCAGCTCTTTTTGTGAATAAGCTAATCTAATGGAGCTGCGCCGTGTATGTATCTATTCTGAATGAAGCTGAGCGTAGAGTCAGATTTAGTTTTTCTTTTAAAATGTTTTAATAGCAGTGTCTAATGTCAGGTAATAGGTGGGGATAGTATTCAGAGTGATTGTTGAAAGTTCTTGTGCCTTGGTATAAGCTTAAAGGTGTATTCATTCAATCTGGCTAAATGCGCCCTTATTTTTATCGCTTGACTGCATGTTAAAATCATCATTTGGATGGAAAAAGGCCCTAATGCGATCTAATGTGAAATGTGATGTGAGTTGAAGCCCATTTAGTTTGACTCTTTCTTTCACCCATTTCATCTCCTTTCCTTATTCTTCTCTAACATTAAGTTTAACGTTCAGTTTCAGCAGCATATTATCTTTCTCCCTGGGACTTTTTACCTTTTCAACTATGTGTTTCTTAAGATAGAGGGCATAGCGTCTAGATATATTTAGGGCTCGAGAGATATTTTTTAACCTCGCCTTTTTTGTTGGATTTTTTCTTTTTTAAAATGGTGAGGAAAGGATTCAGCAGAGGCAATGGATTTGGTGAAGCAACAACTTGAGCATCGTGTAGTGTTATATCTTCTGTCTATATGGATACAAGCTGTGATAAGATGATGAGGTTGATGAGCATCTTTATAAGTCAGAAGTAGAAAGTCTTGTAGCACGCTGGCTGGTGATGGATGAGAAGATGATTCTCACAAAAGGGTTGGAACATGTAGAGCTATACAGTAGTACAGTTTTTTTTCAGATGCAAAGGTTCAACATGCAACAGTGGTAGTCTGCCCAAAAACATTGCTTGTGGTTGAAGGTTTCAGTTACTTTTTATAGAAGATGTATAAAAAAAATGGAAGAAGTACCCAGAGTTATTTGGGATCTTGATCTTCTTATGGATTGTGTGGTGAAAGTGATAGGTTGGAATTTATTTGAAGCAAATTTTGAGAATAAAGGGCTTAAGCAAATTAACTTGATGTGGATGTTCCAAACTAGACGCAAGATTTGATGTGATTCTGAGTATACTTGAAAAAAATGTCAGGACCAAAATATAGTAGGGGAGGCCAAAGGGAATGTGTGTTTCGAAATTACTTGATATCATATCATTGACGTCATTAGCATGTAATGGCTTTCTTGCACTACCATTATGGCACACATTAGTATTAGTAGTTATACCAAGGATAACGGCCAGGGAGGCAGGTTCTACTTGAATTGATTTTTCACACAGTTTGAGGTTTGGGTAATAAATTGGCATTTAGGATAGCGGTTACTAGAAGCCGTTGGATTTCTTCGACAAAGTAATAAATAGCTCGGGTTTTACTATTTAGATCAGATGGGTATGGTTGGTTTGATGGGTTAAAACTCAAAGGAAGCTATAGTTGGTTGGTAATGGAGCTGAGAGAGATTAAGATTATTGATACAAAAGATGTTAGTTCATTATAAGATGAATGCAAATGAAGTCTTAGTAAGGAAAATTATATGGGTTCCTTCATTTCGGGTTGTTATTTAAAATTTTTCCAAGGTTTTTAAAGATGTAAAACTCAAATATGTATGGATATTGTGAGGTAATGAAACCAAAGCGGACAACTAGAGTACACTGTTAGTTTTAGGGGAGAATAGCAAAAGTAGTAGTATATTGCACTCACCATTTGATTATATTTCCTAATATAATTTTTAAAAATAAGTCCAAGTTCCTTGTGCAGTTTATATATTTTATAAAAGTCAATTTCAGGTTTTGGGGAGACCCAGGTCCTTTTAAATGACATTTCTCCGGTTGACAGGCTTAATTCAATTTATCCTGGTAGTAAGTTGGGTTGGGAAAGCTGTTGTGAAAGTTTTCGATAATTCGGGTTTTGGGTAAATGGATCCTCAATTTCTTCTCCCTACCTACATCCCATAGATAGTAAAACTACTCCCAGCTACTTCCAGGCAGAATGTATAGATCGTTGTCGTTAGTAATGTATGTAATAAATATACTACGTCGGGAAATCTGTTGACTGGCTGGATGATATTTATATTTGTACTTCTGCCAAACTGGTCGGAACTTGGTATTTAGCTCGTTTCACCCTCCAAGACTTTGTCGACTTTACTCAGGAATGCTAACTTAACTTTGAACATAACATTATGAGGCTACATCGGATCGCACCGGGGTTCCCCTCTATTACTATAGCTTAGCGTAAAACATTATTTGGATTCCGAAGGCAATCAAAGTCAGATCAAGTCGCAATCGAGCTAAGTGCTCTTGAGAACATGTAATCTAAGCATAATGCCCGGAGTCTGCACCCCGCAAGTGACTGCTCCAGATTTAATAACACTGGCTAAGCTTTTTTGGGGACGATTTGAACAAATCTGGTTAAAAGCGTTGCTGAACTATAAAACCCGGATGGGACTTCATATATATGTTTGCATACATTTGCTAAGGGATACTATAGTGAAGCCAAATAAGTAGTTGTGATGTAGAGAACTTTTTCCTTGTGGTTTGTACTTGCTAGGTGAAGTATTCTAAGGATTTTAGGAAGATTTTTAATTCAAAAGTTGTACATACAAAGTAAGTTGTAATTACCCTATAAATTTAGGATACTGCCTGGCAAAAAAAATTAGTTATAACGCTTGTAAAGGTAGTTCTCATAATAGCTTGGGAAAATGTAGATTTAAATTAAACGTTATTGATTATTGATAATTGAAAATGGTTACTTTTCAAAAGTATTTTTGATTTTTGACGGCAAGTTTGTGGAACTAGATTTTTGAGATCTTTACTCTACGGAATACTGACACAATTGGGTGATTAGTGAGCCCTTGGCCTACAAAAAAATAATGGATTTCTTCTGGAAACAATCTATCTGTGCTGAATAAAAAAACGTAATTTTGATAACATCTTTATCATTTAATGAGGGAACAGTGGAACCTTGCAGCAGTCCGTGCACAGTATACAACAGGATGTTATGTTTGGTTGAAAGTTCAAGTGTGAAAGTTGCATGTTGCGTCGTACGGACAGACTTTGTACATGTACGGTGATTATGTCTTTGTATATTTATGGTTTGTATGTGTACGAAACGGTTGCCAACTTTCTTTCTGTAGTAGAGTCAACAGAATATAATATAATTTATTCCTCCGAGAAATGAAATGAATAGGCCGAAAGGGGTTATTACAATATGATGGATTTCTTCAGAGGATGAATGGCATTTCCTTGTAGTCCACCGGGTATTCTTGATAGTTGATGTCGTCTCGTCGGTCTGGCTTGCGTGGCAGAATAATATTTATTTTTAGGAAGAACCAGGCACGACGACAAACGTCTCTGTACATTTCTTCGCTTCTGAAAGGGAGGACTGTTCCTGAAAATGTCAAGTAAAGCTGAATCCTCATCTCTATCACGCAACATAGACTTTGTAGATCAGAGGGACAACTATGCTGACGATATATAGGGGTTTTTTGAAGAATGGCAAACAACAGTTGAATTCTGAATGAAATATATGTTATGCGTTTGATGACAATTGTTGTTGTTGTAGCTGGTTTTATTTGTATTTTGTTCGTGATGTTAGTTTCCTCATTTCATTTTGTTGGCTTGGCTTGAATTTTGTACCAGAGTTGAAGTGTTATTGTGTAGGATGAGAAATATTAATGTTTCGTGCTGAAACGAGAGGGGTGTTGAAACATCGTATTAATTTTCATGGGTGTTGCTCTTTAGTTATTAGGATCCGAAAATTAAATCCAGCCGGTCTAGCTTTTTACTACTTTGTTATATTGGTGGATAGAGAAGGACATCCTTAAAGAGGATGGGATGATTTCTTGGTGATTTATTGTTACTGTGGATGGTCATACTATTCGCAGTGGCCCACCCTCTTCTGCGGGATGTCAAATCATTCCTACTCATATGGAAAATGACGCTGTTGAAATGTATATCTGCATACTAAAATGGTTTTGCTTTCTCCGGAGAAAGTTAATGTGCCTGTAGCAGTTTAGCTTGATGTTTAATAGTCAGCAAATTAAATCCGGTTTGCTTCAGTTTTCCTTTTCTAATGACTTACTTGTGTGAAACTAATTGCTAAAGTTTGTCCAAAGAGCACAGGCTGTCTTTACTACATGTATTTATACACGTCTGTAAGTGTGCTCACGATGTGGTTCTCTTCTATGTATTTTGTCAAGGGATTTTCTGAGCTTATGGTTTAAACTAATTGATGTTTAATTTTCGAAGTATTAGGATAAAAACATCTTACAAGAGTATACAAGTTTCTGTAGTCTGATAACCTAACCTAGTTGGAAATAACGGTTAACTTTTTTTTAGTAGTTTTGTCAAACAGTTTACTAGGTTTTTTTAGCAGTTCACCTGACTTAACTTCGAAGCTGGTGAATTTTGCCTTTGGGATTTACAAAATTCCTTGATCTTATTGCTCTACGAATCTGTTACACATTCTTGAAGTCTGTTGATAAGAGAGCGACCGTTCCGGTAGTTGTGGTCTTGATGAAGAACGCACGGAAGTAATAGTTCTGATTTGAGTGTGAGTTGTGTGGAAATTGTCAAAGTTTGGTTTGTAAAAGGACTCAATTATTATGATAATGTTGGTTTAGAAGGGAGAGCTGAAAGCTTGAGGCATTTTCCTTTGCTTTAGTTTGAGAACCCTTTTAGTATTTTATTAGAGAACCCAAAAATAATATGGTATTGGGACAACCTACCGAGATTTGAGGTTGAGCTGAGGGGAAATTTATGTTTGGTTTGTTCCCCAGTAAAACGGATGTCCCCTTTCGGAGATAGAGATGACATAAATCATGTATTTAATCTGTCCAAACCTTCCAGCAAGGCAGAGAAATCTTAAGAAATTCGCCATCATAGAGCTTTTGTTATAAAATAAGTTGCTGAGTTGACTAACGACGGAATTCATATATTTTCTAAAAATTGTAAAGCTTTTTTAACGAAGAATAATGCAAAAGTTGCTAAAAGCTACTTTAAAGTTAGGAATATTTTGTGGTTACAGTTTCTGTTTTTATTTACTTTATTTGCATAGTTGGCTGACTCTTCTTAAAACAAGAAGGTGTAAGTTTATAAAAGTAATTGAGGGTTTTTAAGGTAGTTCTTTGAAACACCAAATAATATCGCTTGAAATAAGCATAAATGATGTTAAAATAATTACGAGTATGGTTGAAATTTGATAAAAGCTTTGCAACTTTGGTATTCTTTATTGTTGAATGCACCTGTAGATCTTTATCTGTTATGTTCATGTTTCAATAGTATTAAGAAACTCGCCAAATATTATATTCTTTTTAAACCACTTCTACTTAGTTCTAGCTCTAGCCACGTATGCTAAAAAGACTTCTTGCACTTGACAATAAGGCACTAGCCAGAGGGGTAAAAATTGGCTGTGGTGGAAATAAGACTATTATTTTTTAATGATACAAATTTTTCACGGTCTGAAAGGCCTGACTATGCATTTCCCATTATGAATATGGATAATGAGCATTCATCTCTGCTTGTGTAAGCAAAAGGAAAGTAAAGCTAAATGAATGCATGAAGAGGGCTGCGTTGGTTTTCAGGTTCGTTTATTCCACATATATGAAGTCAAACCTTTACCTTGTTTCTTTGTGTAAATCGTGGAATAAAATAAAACTAAATTTTAGAGTCTATATTTAGTCTTTTCCGTTTAATGGCCGGAACTAAACAAGCCTCAAGTTTTATGAGTGAGATTTCCGCATGTTACTCATACGCAAGTCTCTTTGTTCCTCCCTACCCTCCTTGTCTCTTGCAATTACTCTCAACTTGATGGATCTCACCTATGAATGCTGTGGAGTGTTTGAAGAACTTTTAAAATGTATGCTAGGTCATCGTGTAAATATATTTTACGGGCTTGTAATTATTTTAACGGTGCTACTTCCGGTTACCGGTATTTTTGCACGACTAGAGTGAAACGTAGTAAAACTTTAACTCCAAAAGATATGCTCATTAATCCTAGTTTTTTTCGGTACCTCTAAAAAGTGTATTGGAGTTACTCAGCGTTGACTAGAGTTATGGTTAAGATGATCATTTAAATACGTAAAGTAAGGCTAAATATTTATTTTGTAATAGGAAGATGTATTTTTGAAGTAACCCTACCAAGCTGGATATGCATAAATTACATATCTATTGAAATGTTTCGTATAGAAAAACTCTCTTGTTGCTCAACCAGCAGATTTAGTTAGAAATATATTGCAAAGGCTGTTAAATCACACAAGTGAAATTTTCTCCATGTTCCAATGCTTCTTTATGCAATTAAGGTTGTGATGAGGTAGGCAGGAAATACTTGTTGAGATGAGGAGAATAGTTCAGCATAATTTCCAACTCGAGTGTCTCGTCTATCTCTGTCAACCGTCTAGCCCTTTCTGATACATCCCTTTTTAGTAAGTAATGAAGTGGCTTTTCTAAGAATTTAAAATGAAGGTAGAAGGACAGAGTTATTTGCTTTTGCGATGATACGCTTAAAAAGGTCTATAATAGAAATCATAGACAAAGGATCCTCCAGATTTCTACTGGTTTCCCCTTCCCCCTGACACTTATCCTATTTTATATAGATATAATATTAGACCTGTCTGTATAACTTTTTTGTGATTTTATCCCAAAAAGTTTTCCACAAGAGTTGTGAGAAGTGTTTGAATGAATGAAGATGGAACAAGTAGAATTATGGATTGAGTTTGGCTCGTAGTAGGAAAGGTCTTGAGGGAATTGCTTGGTTGGAGGAGGACGAGGGCCCTTTCTTTCTCCATTCTTTTACTCATTCTCCAATTGTAACCTTCCCTTCTACCTTTTTTCACCAAGTATTGGTAATACATACAGGTTTACTAAACGTATTACTTGGGCCAGTGGTGTGTATGGGTTTTATAGGAGTTATGCAAGGAGAAAATCGGATCACGTAAAACCGATAGATACCCTGGCAGATCCATATGAATGAATACAATAAGGATTACTCTTATCAATATAGATGGGTGGTTGGCAGGCGGAGGGGAAATTCTTGTAAATTTGAACGTTAAACGTGAGAGTTGTTCGTATAAAGTAACAAATTTTTTAGACTTGTATTGGTTAGGCTGGAATATATTATTTTGATGCTAGCCAGAAAAAAGATCAAATTTGAAGCTGTACTATGTAGAAATTCCGTCCAAACTTCCTACTAGGACTATATGCAGGTCGGTGGAATTATGAAGGGTTATAGTATACTGTATTTTGTCTAAAGTTGGATTAATTTTGAAGAGGTTCTTGCCTGGATAGTAATAAGAACTTGAGGGTGTGGTGGAAAATATGATGTAGAGTTAAAATGCCTCTTATATAACAATCTGTAATATAATGAAGTGCATTTTGTACACGAGGTTGAGGTGTATTGTGGATTAAGTGTAGGATGGAAGGAACAAAGGGTATGATGATGATGAACAAGGAGAAAGTAAGTAAGTAAAGTAGGGACAAGTGGTTGTTGGTCGGGGTTGGTGGAGGCTTAGGATTGGTACTGAGTGAAAAGAAATCTGGTTGCTCATTGAACCGAATGATTCAGATCTTTTAGTCTATTCTATTTGACTTGTTGCTAACCCCATTGAGAATTGGATGTCTCTTGGTGGTGGATTTGCTTCACTTTAGGTCTACATTTTATATTTATAAGGTATTGGATATTGGATTGATAAGGAAATAGCTAATACCAGTTGAGTTCATCTGCAGCAGGTTGGATTTATTTGGTTGGAAATATCTTCCAGCAGAATAGGCAAGGAGGTAAGAGAATCATAGTGAGTGACTGTAATCGGTATGGATGGGAACGGTGAGCTTGCAGTATTAGATGCGTTTTAGAAGATCGGGATAAGGTAACTTTTATATTCCTGGAGGAAGAATTGGTACTTCATTAACAAATTGTTGGAAGCGATGTAGTAATTTAATTTTAAGTAGTAGCGAAGGTATAAGGTAACGGAAATTCCTAACTACTACAAGAAATTTTATTTTATTACGGAGGTAAGGAAGAATCTGTCCATTTATGATATAAAATGTTCAGGACTTGCTTATTTAATTCTGAAGGAAAGTAGACAATTATCTGGAAGGGCTTTTTAGATGAAAATAGTTAGACTATAAACTCTGTTACGAAAAAGCGAAAATCCATAGGGAATTCTGATGTTTCGATTTGCACTGTCTTTTGGAAGCTGTTGCTCATTAATCGTTATACGGTACGATACGGTGGGTGATTTCTAACTACTAATTACACGCTTGCCTGGTTTAAAATTCGATCCTTTACTTGGAGACACTTAAAAAACTTAGGCATGTTGTAGTGCTGCTACTGCTCATTTTAATAAAGCTATCAAGGCCATTAACAGGGCTGAAGAAGCATATCCAATACACTTGAGTAGTTTGCATTTTTCCGGTTCGCTGGTAAGCGGCTGGATTACCATGGTCATAAAATAGTAGCGTGGTCGTTCTCTACGTAGATTTAGATGGTCTTTATTAGAAATTAAATTGCCTGGAAGGTTTCTCATAGCATTTCCTTGGTTAGCCTGGTACAGGTAGCTGCTAATGGCCAAGAAGTAAAAACCTAAGTAGTAAGTTATGTTCTCAGTTGGTTGGGTATTCAGGGAAGGGAGAAATTAAACTGAGAAATTATAGTGTGTTTCTTGATCTAAAATAATAGGGAAATTGCCGATTGAGATTGTTTCTACACGGTAAGAATACATTAAGTAATTTATTGAGAAATATGGAAGGAGGATCTGTATTCGAGTTAGAACGTTGTTTCGATTTGATTTGAGTTATCTTCTTATTAAGTTCCTACTTCAAAAGGTGCAGTTGAATAAAGTGAGCATTCGCCGTGTTGCATTGGGGAAATAGGGAAGAACGTGGTTGGAGACCGTCTTTCCATCTTTATGTGTATATTTCTATGTAAACGAGTTGCAAGACTTGGTAGAGTAATAAACTGCTATGGAGAAATAATAGGATCCTCTAAAATAATAGGATGAGCTTCTAAATTGTCTGCGTTTGTGAGTTCTTCTGGTGTATCCATTTCCTCCAACTGAGTGGTCTGATTCGGCTCGGCCAGGTTATTATAATGTACGACGAGAGAGTAGCCTTTTCCACCCGGTTTACTCTCATTCTTAACCTTTTAAAATTAATATATCTGCACCTATAGAACACTACCTCGTCTGAACAGCGCGGTGCGGGCTATTGGGAAGTCGAAGATTCTAGGATTTTGAAATAAGGAACCGGGCCGATATGTTGAGAAATGGTTAGAGAAAGAACAGCGTAATTTTACGAAGGTCCTAAGTAAATTCTATAGTGGAATGATCCCTGAAAAGCGTATGGAAAGCGTCGTTAAGCACGAACGATCCTTGGCATCGAGTTTTTTCAAACTATAGTTTATCTGTTATATTATACTGTACAAGAGGCGTTTAATACGTACCAAAAGCAAGGCTAAAGTTATTTGTATAAAGTTGGCTTCGTTCCTTGGCTTGGTCTGGCAGACAGGGTTTGGTTGAGTGGATATGAATTGTGGAATTAGTTGTAGGGAAAAGGTAGGAAGGTGGAACAGACAAGGCAGAGAATAGTAGAATCCTTGGTTGGATGGTTTAAGGAAATGTTCAATGTGTATGTAAGGTTATGGATGTTATTTCTGATTCACAATCAACAGTTACGTGCTCAACCAGCATGGAGAGCAGAGTGTTGCGGAGAAAGTATGTGTCTATACTAGGAAAAGGAGTAGCAGTTGTAGGGAAAAGGATATTAAGTTACCAGAAACATGAAGATAAATGTTGGAGAAAGTTGGTGGTTGGTTTTGTAGATGTATAAAGGAGTAGTTAGAAGTTGTGGAACTAAACGAACTTATTTGCACAATTAAAACATGTTCCTGAGGGAATCTTGATTTCAAATTCGAGATTCTATCGTCCCAAGAATTACGAGCGGTAGATATCTATGTAGGAACTACTACTGCACTGTCTCTGTACTTTTGTTAACTCGGCTGGATTAAACTTGATACAGAATTATTATGTGGTCTATCTCTGCAGTTGCAGATGCTGCAGTATTACCAAGGTAGAGAAATGAGATTAGATTATGTAATGTAATATTATATGTAATGGGAGGTCCCAGTAGAGAGAAAGTTATATAAGAGACAAGAGAGATATGTATTATTCGTATTAAAGTTGGTTCGACTGGGAGAAGGTGGAATTATTATTGGTGGCAGGAAATGCATGATCGGAATTTCTAATCAGTTTTATGTAATCGTTTGCAAACTATTTCACCGTAAGGTTGGAGGTTATAGTTGAGATGATGGGTTTTTAAGAAATTAGTGGCGTTTGAGGAGCGCATGCATACATTCCTTGTCGAGGTTAGAGGCTATTTAATTTACTTACATCATGTTTTCGGGAGGGGAATAAGAGCCGGGAGCTAGCAAATAAAAAATACTGTCTATTCAACACACACAGTAAAAAAATCGGATGGGAATCGGCGAAATAAAGGAGTAATATTGATATTCGTTTTCATAATGCGGATTTTCTAATGTTAACATGCAAGTATGTGTTTCGTTTGGTTAAAAAACCTAATTCAAGATATCATTCTCGAGGCTTTAACAATAAGACACGAATGAAAGCGTTGGTTAGCAAGTAATAAAGATTGAATGGCACTTTGTAGTAATGAAATGAGTAATCAGGATGCGCTAGCAGGAAGTAGTGTCACCCAATTGACTTGATGATTCTGGGGCTTTTAGAATTAAATAGCATCTTAGCCAGGAAATAAAATTACGGTGAAGATAAGAAGGCGATGCTTGAAGAAGAAATGGAAGGGGGAATATCTTCCTTAGCTATCTTTTTCTGGAAGTGTAAAGTTGTCAAGAACTAGTAGCAGTATTAATAGCAGCAGTAGTAGTGGTAGTAGTAGTAGTAGTGGTAGTAGTAGTAGTAGTAGTAGTAGTAGTAGTTCTACTCGTAATGAGAACAGAGGGGTTCTTATCTCAAAAGTTGAAGGGCTTTGAATTTCTAAAAGGTGCTTCTGTCTCTGGTGAGCTCAAGTAGTTTATTTTTGCCGAGTTGTATTATTTAACAATCCTTATTTACCTTAATAAATGAATGCGGGTGGAATTTATAAGGGTTTTTGACATACTGAAACAGTGAAAGTATACCCTTTTGTGTGTTTGCGACATTTTACCATGTTGAAACTTATTTGGTTGAAGATAAAATGTAGGGACAGCTTGTAAACGAGAAAGGGGAATAAGGCCAAAAGGACTTTTACACTCTCTTTATCTGAGATTCATTAATTTTCGGTGTAAAAACACACGAACTTGATGCTTAACAATTCCTGCCTGTTGAAGTAGGAGAAATTGACAAACAAAGAGCTGACTAGTTAGATAGAAGAGATTTTATATTTTCTGAAGTGGATTCTTCTGTTGTTCCCTTCTCATTAGTAAGGAAGGATAGGATAGAGGAAACCACTGGTGGGGCTGGATGAGAGTTCACTGCAGTATTGTCTGGTATTTGCTATAAATTATTGATAATCCTCCCTTGTACGTATTCATTCATTCAAGATTCTAGATAGATCCTGTAGAAGTGGGAGAAAGGGAAATAAAAGTTAAATGTTAGAGTATTCTTTTTTATTACGTATGCATGCGGGTTTCTTTGAAGATCAGATTGCTGTATTGCAGTTCTTTTAGGATGGAAACCTAGATTAGTAAAAGCAGTGAACAGTGAAGTAGCACGTACAGTTGAGAGTTGAGCCGGCTGGCAACGCAACCACTAGTTCTGCTTATCCACGTATAAATTATTTCTTTGTCATTCTCTTTTTAAAAAAGTGTGAACCGCAACAATTATGTTGTATTTTCGAAAAGGTATTGAAAACTGAAGATAGAGAGTACATCAAAATTAAAGATGCTTAACATAATACCAAAAAAGAGGAAAACTACAGGTTGAGACTGGAAAGAAGTAAAATACTGAAATATTTACTTTTCTGGTTGCATGCTTGATGAGGAGGCTTGTTGAATTATTTAAAGTATTTTTGTAGCTCTATTCGCAGAGACTAGTGGGGTTGAAGGAAAGTGTTGAGAAAGTTCATTACCAGTAGGGATTCTTATGTCCTTTGAGTTTATGGGACTGTTTAGGTAATCTGTCAATTCACCACAATTATTCTACGGCTTAAGACTCACTAATCTTTTGTTCAACTACGGCTCTACTCACCCTTTAGTTTATTATGGATTTAGTCTTGTTATCCGAAGTCCCAGCAGTATCCTGTCTACTACATCTTCATCCTTGATTATGCATATTCAGTAGTTTGCTACTTTTTATGGCCTGTCAACTGCCAAACCAAATAGGAAGTAGGATTTAGTTCTAAGATACGGTTTTGTATAGTGCTAAATTTTGGATGCCTTTTATGCTAGTTAGATAGAGCAGTTGTGGATGTGGATAAGGTTAGGGATCTAAATGCAAAGTAGAATGGCACGGCAGGAGGGCTAGAGATTGTTTGTCATGGGATTTTCCTAAATTGCTTAGTTTATACGGGAAAGGGATGTTAACTGCTTTCTCCGTATATTTTAGTCATATCGTGGCGAGTGCTAAGACAGGTTGAGGTTGAGATAAACTTCCTCACGCATCTTTCTTTACGATAAGGTAGATAAAATTACCTTTACTTTGAAGCGTTTTTTAATTTAAACAATAGAATATATCTTAAAGGATGGGTGTGGTCCAATTCTGGAGCCAGTAGCTTCATTATTCTTCTTATTTTTAACGGTTGATCAGGCAGGGTCCCATTATTTTTAACGGAAACTCTGCACAGCAAAATGCACGGTTATGAAGAAACCTTCTGACAAAAGGGGGTGGATTAACGATCCAAATTAAAATATGAGTACTCGAGTACACAAGGAATGAACGGGTTTAGCATACATTTGGGTTGACACTAAAGCATGTTTATGGATTGAGGAGTAACCATTAAAAATGACGCTTCTGCTGTTGATGCTGACTTTTGATTAAAATATAAAACAGACTAATATCCTTCCTCATAAACTTGTGACTCCAGAACTTACATGGAAGGAGTGGCTGTATTTGAATGGGTTACAGGTGTCGCAGCCCTTCATCCGTTTTTATTATTGTACGCCAGTTTTTACATGACATGAAGTTTTTAAACTGGTAAAGTTTGAAATTATGGTAGCTGCCGTGTGTAGTGAAATGAAGTGGAATAGAAAGCTATATTTTCTATACTTATGTTGATTTCGTCGATAGTTTTGACCACCTGTCCCCCTTCAAATCCACTTTTTAGCCTTAACTGTATGGTAGGTAGAACTTGGCAATGGTCTCAGCTTTATTCCCAGTAGCAGCAAACTCATCTCAATTTACGTTGATTTTGCATCGACTTGGTTTGTATAGTTTTTCCACGGAAAAATACCGAGGATCAAGCCAGTTCACTGCAGTGAAATGCAAGGGTTGGTTGGTGGTATGCAACTGATTGGACAGAGGAAGATGGAGGTTGTTTAAAGAAAGTGTGCCGTTTAATTCCAGGGTTTGAATTAAGTTTTGAGATTGGGAGAGCTACAGCTACAGCTATTTTCTGCTGAGAAGCAGAAACCGGATGAAAGTTTCATGGTTGCTCTTCCATCTTCCTTTTAGGACATACAGTTGTTTAACCTAAGCTTATGTATGTCTGTATGTAGCCCTACCACAAGGAACAAGATGAAGTTTAGATAAAACAGTCGTATAATAAAAGAGAGACCCTTGTCCTCTGTACTACTTTCCCTTTTGAGGAAAGCAGCATGTTTAAGGTTTAGTAGTTTACTTACTTGGAACTACAAGTTAGGATCATAAGGTTTGGTCGTAGCTCCTCATGAATTTTCATCCTTTAGATCTCATCAACTACTTGTACGAGTTTCCACCAGTTGGGACTTTAGTTTACATCGCCTAGCTATCTTTGGCATGTATACCATGCCGCAGTCTGAAGTTATAGCCGTCGTGTACAAATTTCCATTTTACACAATGGCCAGCTGGATTTCCCAGTTGGGATGGAACTGTTTGGTACTAACGCTCTGTGTAGTGTTGCCATTAGAGGAGGGATAAGACGGAGCTGACCAAAAATAAATCCACAATAAATTCTAGAGAAAGCGAGGTCTATCTATCCACAAGTGAATTGTTCGGAGATATTTGCACAATTTATGAGTATTTTACTCAGAATCTGGGGAAACAACCCCTAGAGTAAGTACAAATGCACGACTTCTGCAGATTGTACCTTTCGTAGTTATTTCTCTCGCGAAATTCAACTTATGCGGCTGCATACAACTGTACCACTGTCCATGCATAGCTATTTTCTGTAGTAAAAGGTAATTTAGTGATGTTACGGGGGATATTTACCGTCCCCCCGTTTTTAGGACAAAGTAGACGAGCTTTGAATAGAAAATTATGGAAAGAAGAAAGCAACAGACTGTGTGGATTGTAGAGTTTACTTTTTAGTTAAGGTTACATAAGACAACCGACCTTTTGATACTTGTTCCTTGTCTTGTTAAACTCCAAATTTATGTAAGCTTTCTACCTCTCTTTATCTAGTAGAGGCAGAAGATTCGTTTTAGTTTTAGGATGCTCCAACTCCAACTGCAGGACCTTGTACGTCGTACGTATGAAAATTCATTTTACATGAGGTGGAGGGATGAAAGTAAACAAGTTTTCCCAGGAATAAGAGGTAGGAAGAGAAGTTTTAGTTTATGGATGGATTTTTGTTGAAGAGTAAAAGATAGAGAGGAAAAGTTTGAAAGTCTCAAAATGTTCTTGAAAAATCCTTGACTTGACTGACACAGGATGATGAAGAGGTTCAATGAGGCGGATTTGAATACAAGGCATTATAGGGATGTATGCTTTCTCTTATGGCATGGCGTCATCATTGAAGATATCTAGGAAGGCTGTAAAATAAAGCTATCTATTCAGCTCAATTCATTCAGCCATATGCGTGCTTCTTTTTCGACATTTTCCTTGCTGGATTTAGTTAATCCGGATGAAAAAGAGGAGAGCTAATGGTAAAAGATGTCTGGAAAAAGCTTATTAAGTAGAACGTATGGAATCCCCAAGAACAACTTGTGGCCAGAATGTATACTATCGGCGATATGGAGTGAAATGGGCTGGAGAAATGTTTCCGTATTCAAGTCAGTATTTTTGAAGGATTTGGAAGGAGTTGCTTTAAGGATTTTTGACTGGAGATATTGAGTTGTATTTTACATAAAATTTTTATGAAAAATTAAAAAGATAGGGTTACTTTTGGGACATTCGGGTGACTACGAATGTTAAATATAAAAAAGTAAACTCCACAGACAGAGAAAGAATGATTTTAAAGATTTCACATTTGCATTTTACTCCTTTACATAATATTCCCAGTCTTAACTTGGGGATTAGGCTTTCCCGTTTCCCCATCTTTTTTGTGTTTTTTTTTGTAAAAAGTCACAAAGCGGAAGGCTCACGGAATTTGCATCAAGTTTGTTTGAGTTGCCTTGCTTTTGCTTCAGACTGACTGGGCCGGATTAGAGGAATGAATGAATGAATGACGTTGACGGTTATATGTACATTTATGACGGTATTTTTTTTTGAATTTTTACAAGTTTTATTGTTCCTCATTCTCTCGTCTGTCTTTTGAATTCGTAAAACTATGTACGGAGTAGGGAAAAATGCCAAGTGTAGGAAGGGAATATTTTTTTACTATTAGGTTTAGGTTTAGCATAACTATGCAATGATGCATGTAGTTGGCGCATCCATGCATGAATTCATTTATTCACTTATTCTAATATTATTACACGATGCTTGATCTTAATTCTATTCATACAGACTTGCTCTCATCTTTGAAACAGGTTTTTCTACATGACTTAGTTAGAAAAACTCCAACAAAGAAGGCTAATCTAGCAAAAATATTATGAATAGGGTTTCCTCTTCTCGCTTCTGAAAATCTATAGCATATTTTCCGTTTCCTTTTCAAAATGTAATGTAAATGCCAGACAGTGTTAATGTAGCGTGTCAATTAAAACGTGAATTTGTAATTTTAATAAAAATGTTTCTCCTAACAGGTTCAACTTTGTCTACCTCTAGACGAAATTCCTGATGAGAAGTAAGTGGCGAGCTTTCACTGGAAATACAGAGAAGAAGCTACTTATTATTTATAAATTTATATAATACAAAAAACACGGATTCAGTCCTGCATAATGAAATAATGGAAGGAAGAAGAGGATACCGCTGGTGGCTGAGATGGGAAGGATTTTTTAGGTTAATTTAAGAAATAAATTAAATAATAAAGTTATCCTTCAGAAATAAAGAAGAGAGTCTCATTGTTGTTGTTCCGTTTTGAGAAAAAATATATGTATCCTTGAACAATTCTTGGTTTCCTACGGAGGAGGGGATATGCGTAAAGCAATAGATGAGTTTTTAAGTTTCATAAACACTAAAAGGGTCTCGTCCTTTACTCTTTGAGGCTAATGATTGAATTTGTTTGATGTTTATGTTCCTACACGACGTATGAATGTACTATAAAATGTCCCCTGTCTCAAGTATGTACGATGATGTAATGTTTCTAATAGGGTACTTGAAGTTAGGTATGTTATATACCATTAAACACTACATACACACATCCTTTTGTGTAGAAAGGGTCACACATAAGAATCAATGATTGTATTTAATTAATTGTGGTATCGTGAATGTTGACTGAATAATACGATGACTTACCGACTATATTGGTTCATTTTGTTTTGAATAACGACGCACCCTAATGCTAGTTGTAATCGTCATGTATACTTTATTGAGTAATAAATGTTTATCTGGGTGTGATTTTTCAAGATAGCACAATACTAGCATAAGAACTGGAATTATTTCAACTTTTAATATCAGTCAGTGGGTGATTTTTTGGTGAAGTTAAATCAAAGTTATAAACGTAAAAGTAGACGTCTCAAAGTCTTTTGTTGTGTTTCGTTGGTTTTCTTCAGGATACGTTTTCTTTCAGGTTGTTATGTAAGCTTCCTTTTTTTGTCAGTGTAAGTTAAGTTTCTGCTCTTTCGTCATCGCAAGTAAAAATAGAAGAAGGAATAGTCAACAGTGTCTCTTTTGTGGAGACGAGTAGAACCGAGAACAATGGGTTGTTGGTTGGGGTTGGCATAAATGAATGAGCTGAGAAAGTCAAGCTTTCTTCATCTTTTGTTTGTCTGTCGTATTAGAAGAGGCTGTGTCTGCCTGTTGTTCCTATTCTTGTATTGTAGTTTTTATTCATTATTGTGAGTATTCCGTCTTTCTCCATTGTCTAACTTGACTCAACAGTGTGGTGGAAGTTTTGTTTGAGTTTTTATGCAATTTTACCAACATAACAAGATGACAGCATGATGCGATGCCTGGAGTTAGCCTTGAGTTATGTTGACAATTTTTAGTGTAATTATAAAACTGACAACTGGAGAGTTTTAAGAACGGTCTACAGTTTTATAATTACGAATACATAAGCGTAAATATGATCTACCAATTGGATATGCTCGCCTAGCTGCATACTTACCTTATTTTCGGTTTTGACTCCCATGGGGTCTTATTGTTTTATATCCCAAATAAAAGCTAAACATGCGTAAGATAATGCGATTTTTATTTATTTGGACAGTTAAAATCGTACAACATTCTACATTATTTGAGAACATAATTGAATTACTGGATCTTAATTAGTGTAATAGTTCCGTTTATCATATTATGATCTATTATATTAGGGATTATAGTTTTTGTCTCAATACTCATGGAACCAACAACAATTCCAAGGGGTCTAAAAGATATCGCTACTTTCCTCTCATATTTAGATTTAGATGATATTTTCAACTCGGAAATATACAATTTGGAATTCTCATAAACTCCGAACGCGGGCGAAGCAAGGGCGAAAATGAATAAAATAATTCCCAAAGAACCTATGACAGGGCTCACGAGCAAAGAAAAGCCTAGCACTTCGGAATATTTAATAATTAGACAATTACAAACTGCCATAAGGCAAATTCCGCAGACAATCAGAGTAAAGACATTTTCATAGCCGAATATTTCATTCCATAGTTTTAACCAGATTTCTAAAATCTGCAAAACGCGAATATGTGGCTTAAATAAACGATCTTTTAGGTTGTAAGAGTGTACAATCTTAAAATCTCCTGCTCCTTTTAGCTTAGCCTTGGTGTTTATTTTAGCTAGAAGAATTAAACTATTCTTACGAACAGACAAGCTCAATGTGCTAATGGTTTGTAGCATTGCTAAGATTGTAATGACACCAACGCATAAAATAAGGCAAATCCCTTGGTGAAATAACCAGGCTGGTGTAAGGAATGCAATAAATCGTGCAAAATAAATAAGCCAGTAGAAGGGGGTATTAGCGGGTGGGTAAAAGGTCAAAAAGAGAGATCCTAACGGGTCAAAATTAAATATAGGAGAGAAGGCGCAGTGTGAGGTGTAGGCGAACAATGACCCAAATGTAATGCAGTCCATTATTATCCCCATAAAGTGTAACATTATTGGCGAAAAAAGCCGGTCAGGTTGAAGTCTGGATTGACGGGTGAAATCTAGAGGTTTTATAAGAATAAGAATGGCATATTTAAATAACAACAGTTATAGTGCATAGGCAAAACTTTCTTTTAGGATTGTATTGTTAAATTAAAATGAGACGAAAATCAACCCTAGACGTGTGATCACGATCAGCGAAGGATTTTGTAAATCACGGGGTGAAGAACGAATTCGTATCACACCTTGATTAATGGGATTTACTGGAGTGTCAGTTGAGCATTCATTCAGTGAAGTCATGAATTAGCTTAGCTCTCTACTCACAATCACAATCGTAATCGACTGTCATTATATGACCTAACCTTTCATTTCATACTAAAACCAGTCAACTTTACTTCATAAACATGCCAGAACCGGCTATAACTTTTGATAGTGAATTATCTGAAAAACTTACAACGGACACAAGTTTTCTGGGGGGTGAACTTGTCCTGCCTAGTTATTCTGGATTTTTTACAAAAGAATATTTACATGAAGTCGAGTTGAAAATGGCTATAGAAAGTGCAGTTTATTCGGCAGTACACAAGGTTTTTGAACGATATGAACTTAAAACTGCTGTTAAACCACCCGTTTTGCCACTTGTTCATCCGAACTTAAAGTACTTTCCTCGGTGTCCTGTTTTACCATACGGACTTACTGCTACTCAATCCCGACACCGGGTTTTGCGTGCTCGAACCAACCGTTTCGGTTTCTTCCACCGACCGTCCCATTATGAGGGATCCTTGTCCAGGGCTAAACGCGGAGACCTGCGGGGGACGCCCTGTCGCTCTCCACCTACTACACCCTACTCTGCAACCCGGAGGACGCTCTGGGGGCTGCGGCTGTGGGGTTATCTCACTCAGCGTTCATCGGGGCCGCCTGGTGGACCTGCCTTTGTAAACCCCTGGACGGAAGGATACCTTCAACCTATCAAGTTGGACTTTGCTCTCCCATTTGACGGTGGTGGTAACATGCATTCCACTTCATGTGCCTGATGACCTCAGCATCCATCCATGCTCTACTTTACTCTTCCAAGTAATTCCATCCCATGCTGACGTCGCAACTCTTTTTTAATTACTATATTACAATTCTCATTTCTGATGACATCGGAACTGACGATCAACTTTGTAACGCCCCATCTGATGCCAATACCCTCA
>JAQFZX010000831.1:0-43440 GCA_034682405.1 Hydroisotoma schaefferi
ATATTCGAATTCCTCGACCGCGCTTTTTGCTAATAGTATTTAGAAGGTCTCAATAGGACAAAATAAACCCTGTTTAGGGCGCATGACCTTTCGTGACCGCGCGGCAAGGTCAAACGTGAAATATTCGTACTATTGATCCTATATTTTGCTAATACTATCTAGAAGGTCTCAATAGGACCAATTAAATCGCTCACTCTGCAAACACCGCGCACTCACTCCGCAAACACTGCGCACTCACTCCGCAAACACTGCGCGCTCACTCCGCAAACACTGCGCGCTCACTCCGTCAACACCGTGCGCTCACTCCGCAAACACCGCGCGCTCACTCCGCAAACACTGCGCGCTCACTCCGTCAACACCGCGCGCTCACTCCGCACACACTGCGCGCACCGCTCGCTCACTCTGCAAACACCGCGCGCTCACTCCGCACATACCGCGCGCTCACTCCGCACACACCGCGCGCTCACTATTACATGCCTTTCGTTACATGCGTTTACAACGGTTTATTATCATTGCAAAACATTTTGCCCTAAAGCAGAGCGATGATGAGAGCGATACCCACGGTATCATTCGACGCTAGGTATCATTTGACGCGGTATCATTTGACGCTAGGTATCATTTGACGCGGTATCATTTGACGCTAGGTATCATTTGACGCTAGGTATCATTTGATGCGGTATCATTTGACGCGATATCATTTGTCGTGCACCCAAATTACTTCTTTACACGAACGCTGAATAAAAAATAGGTGACCAATACTCATTCATTTTTTTTAATTCTCTGCAGGTATCGCGTCTGGAATGTAGTGGACAGCACAAATATTGAGCTGAAGTATAGGCTCATAACAGAATAATTTTATGACAAGTGAAACCACAGTATATGCTAGACAAACAACTTGGGATCGGGCTTCAATTCTAACGATTTTTAGGGTCAGTAAGTTTTAACATAATTTTAAAAGAGCAACTACTGTTCGAAAGGAGTTTTCTGGCTGGGCTGTAATACATGGATACATTTGCATGTAAATACCTTTTGATTTACAACGACATTTCCAAATTTCAACTACCGTCGCTATTTGTTCAGCAGTGTAAACCTCTTTATGGGAATGCACTTTCACTGTCTGTCTGTCTGTCCGTTCACGCGAAAACTCTTGAACGGTTGCGTTGCACTTTTTCAATATATGTTTTCGGATTTTAGTTATTGAGGTCAAAGTCGGAAGTTAGTTCGAAGATGGGCAATTTCGACCACACCCCTCAAGGTCAAAGGTCACCAAAAGTTCAAATAGCAACCTCTATATAGGGTGTCATTTCAAAGCTATTTACTTTTAGATTTCAAAACATTTGCTTGTACTGCTCTATGATCTTCAGGTCAAAAGGTAGTACCAGGGGGTATTCGATTTTAGTATAAAATTGTACCCATAACGTTGACAACGTCAGAGGGAACTATTTGGACTCCGGACACATCTCGCGTTCACTCCGGACACATCGCGCGCTCACTCCAGTCACACCGCGCGCTTACTCCGGACACATCGTGCGCTCACTCCGGACACACCGCATGCTCACTCCGGGCACACCGCGAGCTTACTCCGGACACATTACGCGCTCACTCCGGACACATCGCGCACTCATTCTACATACAGCGCACGCTTACTCTGGACACATTGCGCGCTCACTCTGGACACATCGCGCGCTCACTCCGGGCATACCGCTTGCTTACTCAGGGCACATTGCGCGCTAACTAAAGATGCACCGCGCGCTCACTCGGGACCTATTGCGCACTCATTCTGTATACAGCGCGCATACAGCGTTTATTTGTCATGACAAGAGATTTGGATTTCACCTAACCATGGGTAAGTTAGGTTGAATTTAAATTGCAGCTAGAAGACAAAGAAACAAAAATATAATTGCTGTAATCTTTTGTCTAAAATCTAGGTCATTAGTTCACTTAAAAGCTTCAACATAAATTGAACGCTGCTTTTAGACCGCATGTTTTGTGGATTCGTAAAAAGATGGACTGGAATACTTACAACGTAAAGCTACTTACTTTAGGCGTTTTTAATTTTTCCCATTGTGGTGTCAAGTAATAACTAATTCCATTTGAAGCTCCAGGAAGCGTTACACCACGTCCTAGTAGGATGAAAAGGACGAAATACGGCGCAAGAGCGGTGACCCACACTGCCTAGTGTTTAAAAGGGTACTCAATTTAATATTATCATTCCTACACGTATTTTAAAAAGTAAAAAAGCCCGTTCACTTCATAAATAAACCCGTATATCCTTAATGCCAACTCAGCTAGTTTAATAAATCATGACAAAACCACACGATAATATTGTACTCAATCCATGAGTAAGTAGTCCACATCTAACAGAAACATTCCAACTCTAAAATAAAAACCTGAACGCTTTCTGATTCTCTTGCTTTTACTGATTACGTCTAGGAGCCAGAAACTGATGGTTACCTATAAATTACGAACTGTGTGAAGTAAGTACAGTACAGGAGAGCAGACATTTTGTTAGCCATAAAGCCAAAGTAAAACAGACGGTTTCCAACTTAATATGCGATTGATAGAAATGGATGATATTTAGGTGGTAAGGATAGAATATGAATAATTCACGAGGCATTCAAGTAGAACCCTGTATCTATTAGAATTGAACAAAAGGCATCTAAAAGTTTTCAGATAACTTCCAAAAGACGATTCGAGTGAAATGGAAGACCCACTTGAGAGAGTTCCTCCTTTCCCAATTGTATGTAGGTTTAAATTGTTGGGCCGTAATTCAGCATTATATTTTCATGCTAAAGGATCCTGTGAACTACTGTGTAGTTCTATAAGTCCAGCATGCATGCTTTGAAACATCCACGAGTAGCGTTTGCTGGAAGTCAACAGGTTCTCAGGCCAAAGTTGCTAAGAGAGTAGGGCGATGGAGTAGGGAGGAAATTGATTTGAAATTTAAAAAAGGTAGTAAGGTGAGAATATCGCAAAAAAGGTTTAATTTAAGTAAAAGACTAAAGCCAGTCATGAAAGCGAAGTGAAAGTGCTATGCCAATCACTTTATGCCACATACTACTTAAAGAAGGAAAAAAGTTCCGATTTGTAATTCCAAAAACTAAACCTCGTGAAACCTGCAGACTTCTTTATGGAAAAACATTCTGCTGAGACGATGAAACTATCTCTTGATATATTATATCGCTATAAATCCTTTCCTTTTCGGATCCACACGGACACCTAACTCCATTAAATAGTTTGCTCACCAAACCAAATCCCATTCTGCACTATAACATAATAACTTCTGGTTTGTTTAGTGGATTAATGCATGAGCCTTTTCAGAGATCCTGCTAATGAAAATGATTTTTGCCTAATGGTATTAATTTGCATTATGGTCAAACTTCTATTTAGCCCTAGCAAAAGTATGCACGTGCTTGAGATCTGTAACTTTAAGTTAAATTGCCAAATGACTGTTTTATCAATCCATCTAATTTTTTCAGTGGAGTTTTTAAGAACCAAATCATCCTATAATAGTCATGTGAACTCGTAATTAAAAAAATACCCACCACGATAAAGTTAACGGTTTAATGAAGGACCGTTATATTACCTTTCCTGTGCTACGAACCCCTTTCCACAGGGAGAAGTATACAAGGATGAAAACAAAGAAGACAGATAAGACTAGCGGCCACCTCATCTCCCCCATGTTGTCCATACCGTCCGATTTGTGCACCTCAAGAACTTTCCGTCTTACAAAAATAGAAAGCTTTTAATTGATTATTGCTTCTGAAATATGCCAGAATACAGAAATGTCAAGTAATATAAAATACAAAACTGCGGACGGGTTTGTCCTGTAAATCATTAAGCTAGGCCTTACATCCGCTATGAGAGGACTTATACTTAAATATGTGTGAGTTTGTTATTAGTTTTATTAGTGAAAGTTTGAAATTAACTTATGATTGTTTTTCTCCAACATAAATCAAGGAGAACCATAGACGGTTGGGCAAAGGCTAATATTTCCTAAATTCTTTTTTTTAAAGATTGTGTAATGTGTTTAGTTCTTTGCATAAATAGACGGGAAAGTTATTTTCCTCATGGTTTGATAATTTTCTTGTTATATAGATATGAAAAGTAACTGACTCATAGAACTCCTGTGCAGGACTTGAAGAAGTATCATTTTCTGTGAAGTTCATATTTCCGATTTCATTTATTGGGATGCAGTTTTCGGTGTTCCATTCGTTCAAGCAGTTCACCCAAGGAAGTTGTGTCTGAAAGGACTCCACGAGGTAGTAAACTGCCCATCCAATTATCGTGTTGTAATGTATTCCAACGTACAAGTCAATGATGCAAATTGCATATCCTAAACCTATTATTTAATGAAGCAATTCATTACAGAACCTCATTCCCAACTTATCACATGAACAGGTTTATTATACGTGATTAAAAATAGCAAGTAAGGTAGGTAAGATAGGGAAACTTTCTACTTTTAACATAGAAACGTTAAAGAGGCATTATACCGGATGGGATTATTTCGGAGGCATTAAAACGGGAAATACCTAAATCCTCGCCCATATGCCGCACTCGATAATTATACCACACACCTATCCATTAAATGTTAAAACTACTTCAAAAAATCTTTTCAAGGCGCGGCTTATACGCGAGGTTTTAGGGTACGATAATATTGATTTAATTCACCATAAGCCCTATTCTACCCTCTTAAAAAGGTTGCTTAGTGCAGTGCAAAGATTAAGAACGAAGAAGTTGAAAGCATGCTATAGATGTTTTTCTAATTTTATTCACCAGAGTTCTATTTTTGGGAGCTTATGGCCGTATTTCCGGAAACAATTCCTCTGAAGAATCATTGTTTGGAAGGAAAAAATTGAAAAATAACACTTAACTAAAGTAGTATAGAACGAATTTCATTTTTAACCTGGAAAGGTTGGGAGTAATTCTTAAGAGCTGAAAACTATTAAAAGGGGAAGTTTTTTTGCATACATACGGTGTGTTGATGATTAACTTGGTTAATAGATTAAAAATTCTCTACTTATGCTTTTTCCCCATAATTTTGAAAAAATTTCAGGACAAACTGCAACAAAAAATTCATGGTTTGTTTTCATGGTCACATAGTGTTTATTGTTTTTCATACAAATTGATCTGACAATAACCTGCATCTTTTTATTACTTACTAGTAATAAGGTGCAACTGTGTGCGTTAGGTGGAGGTTATCTACATTCTAATTTGGAAGTAAGAAAAATGACAAAGCATAGATAATTAATAGACACTTTCGACATGAGATAGTACCGCAGTAACTATGATTTTTCGTTGCATTGCTTGTGGCTTATATATTGATTGTGTAAATGGCAGACAAAGAAAAAAGACACGAGGGCAAGTGGACAGCAGAGTGAAGTATATAAAAATGTGTAAATGTGGAAGTAGTGGACGAAGAAAGTAATGAGGTTGCAAAGAATAAATATTTCTGCCGTGGTACTGGTGACTGACTAAGTCAAGTAAACGGACAGGATCACAGGGACCCATTAATTTTCACCAAAGGATTGAGTGGTTTGTGATTATGTGATGGAAGCCAGAGAAAGACTCTCATCCTCAATTTAGTATATCATGACGAATCCAAAGAGTGAAGTGTTAAAATGGTTCTTCGTAATTGGATGCCTGGAAATCCCTTGGCAATCCTTTACGACCTGTACGAGTCGTGCCATTTAGCTTTTTGTTCAATCGTTGTTATCTATCGGACGCTTCTTCCTTCAGTAATAACCTTAGTTTCAGGCCACTCAACTACTCTTGTTATCCCTCGCAGATACATACGTCTCTTTCTAAAAGCTAAACTTTGACAACCGGAAAACTCTTCTTAACGAACCTGCTCTCTGTTTCCTACGTCTACCAAGCTGAACGATATTATTTAGTTCGTACGAGAAAAACGGCAGATAATCGATATTTTCACGCGTAATGATTATGATTGCAAATTACAAAATATTCTAAAACAGTGAATGGTAAACAGAAATGTGCATTAAAAATGTGTTAGAATATTTAACTTTACTCGCTGAAGTGTGTTTATGCTTATATAAAAAATTTAAACTCTCAAATAGAATTTCTCTAACCGCTTGCGCTCATATAAAAACCCAACTCTGCTTCTTTGCAAGATTATCCATCTTCATTAATTATCCCCGTTAATAATACATTGTTGAAGAAATGTAACCTTTTTCATGTGTTCCATGCATCTTACCTTTCAAGGCAGGGCAAATATGTCGCCAAACTGAAATGCACCCACTTCGATAATATTGACCCAGAGCCAGCTCCATGTAAAACAATGGTAAGCCTCCAAAGATCAGCATTATGCAGTAGGGAATCAGAAAAGCACCTAAAACAATTCCATTTACAAACCACTGTGGGCACAATACATGGTTTACATATTTGAATTATTGGTGTGCATTATATCCAAAAAATATAATAGCAGTGAATCAGAAAATAATGGCATAATAAGAGAACTTAACGTGCTAAATAATTGCGTGTTAGTATTAGTACTCGGGTTGTGAAGTTTGATAATAAGAAAACACGATAGAGTTACATTCGCTTGGAATTAAGCTAAGATTGTGCATAATAATTGCACCAACTGGAATTGCAACTTTAGGCTTTGAATTTAGGTAAGCTAAAAACTTGAATACTTGAAGCACCACGAGAAACGATGATTTCAAGTAGAACCGTTCTATCTACACCTTAATTTAAAACCGTTAAATATGATGAAATGGGAAAACAGTAATATATATAGAGGGACATGAGCTCGGTTGGGTTTTAACCCTAAATATTTTGTAGGCAAACAAATTCTTGAACATTTTGCCATTTTCTTCCAGTTTTATAACATAATGAAAGTGAAACCAGTTGACACAGTCGCTGTTTCAATTTCATATAAATACTCGTAATCCCTGAATTGTTGTAAAAGTAGATACGCTTTTCCAAACATGAATAAATTACTCGAAATTAGCGAGATGGGAACATTTTAAAAATCGCAAGAAATTATGATTGGGGGATTTCATACACATTGAACGAAAACAGAAAGTCGTACAGGGAACTTTTCTTTTGTCCTAATTAAAATTTTCATTTACATCCAAATATATTCATCTCTTATATTACTTCGATGTATTAAAAATTTGAATGACGTAAGCTGAACTATGTACAATAAGGCATACGTTCAATTGTTTTAATTATAACAATTGAAAATTTTGAAATCCAGATGCAATAAACAACTTTAGTACAGGTGTAACAGAAGAAGCAGAACCCAAAGAAAGCTTATCTGCAGTTCTTTGCATGTTTCCAGAGGATTTTCTCCACAAACATATTAAATGATGTATTCATGCATTAAATGAGCCAGTGATTTTACCCTCGTGAATAATTAGCAGTGGAAGACGGGGTTCTGAAAACGAAACTGCCAAAATTACAAACATCAATACTACAAAGTAAAAAGATATAACAGAAAAGTCCGGTTTAATTTCTCTAGCCTTCCTTGTGCAAAGCGAGATGACTTACTTATAGGTTCCAAGTGTTTCAGTTTTTACTTAGACTCGGAGTAAAATAAAAGACGCTTCTTGCCCTGCCTATCGTATTCAAATTATATTTAAATCTTTGGTTCCAAATTGTCGAAAAATTCTATCAATAATCTTTCCTAAAGTAAAGCCTAAGCCTGAGAGAACATGTTTCCTGTAAAATTTAGAAACGGTTACTCCTTCTCAGGAATAATTGAAGGAAAGATGTGCTGTTTATGCAGTATCAGGATTGATTTTTTTTGTATTTTGACTTCCAATGCCGCACAGAAACTAATTTTAGGATTATAAAATCTAGGGATTATGAATAAGACACAGAAGCGCACACATTTCAAGATTGTATACGAAACTTATAGCATTTCCTCATCGCACGCAGTGCTTCAACAGGTTGATTCATGAAATGAAACTACGCGTTTAGTATGCACGGGGTTTTGAGTCTACAACGGGTACTTCGGGCAGACTTGTACCACTCGTATTAGACAGAAAGCAACAAGCAAGTAAATTAGTCATGAGAAATTGAAGGGGTCAGAAAATAAAGGTTTTTACCTCCACCATTCTGATAACAAACGTAAGGGAACCTCCATACGTTTCCTAGATCGACGGCGAAGCCAATAACGGCCAGAAGGAATTCAATTTTTTTATCCCATGTCTCCCTTCCGTCAGAAGATAGAGCAATGGTAAGTGCTGTTGTTGCATTTTTACAGGGTTCTGCTGCCAAATTATTGTCAGATTTGGTCAATCTTCTTGAAACGCCACACGAGTTGTTACCGTCTTGTTGTGCTATACTCTCTGCGCTACTTCCATCACTTGTTCCTGTAGAGCTAAGCATGATTGTACCACGGCCTACACCAAGACTTTTCTTGGGCCTAACACCCCCTTGTTCATGAAATCATTTTTAACCCCACACTACTTCTACGGCTTCACCAATAACGGTGATGATGATGACACTCTCTAAGTGGATTGTAGCATTGTGATGAGAAGTGCAAAGATAGCCCACGAGGAGCTTAATATACAGGGCAAGTGGCAGTAGTAGGATGTAGTAGGTATGTTAGACTTCAGAAGAGTTAAAACTTAATGAGAAAAGTTGTGAAACAAAAGCAACGACAAAGAGAAACATGGACTGATTTTCTCATCAGGAAATATATATAAATGCGTTCAAACTATAATATGAGAAGTACACTAAGTCTTCTTTGACTGTGTCTCGTATCATTTTAATAACTATCTTCTTAAGACGGGTACAAGCAAATATTCTTAGATAGTCTCACCTACAGCATCCACAACACAGGCTCTGGGAGACTGTAGTAATTATTTAACGAGGAACACTTGTTTGCTGGACTACTTAACTAGTTTACAGTAAAATCGTCTAGCATGCAGAATAAAACCACTGATTGATTTAATAATTGTTTGTCAAAACACTGGGAAGGGACTTAAAATAGCTCCTGTGCACATATTTTTGCATGGGTTAGAGAAATTAAAGATATTTACAGCACAAGTTGAAGATGCAACTGGCAAATCTTTAATGTGAACTATTTACAGAAACTATAGAGTATGACTAAACTATAGATTATTTCAGTGCCTTGGAATGTTTTCGGTTGAAATTGGAACTTTCTTCAGGACTTATTAGCTCAAATTCACTAATGGGATGAATTGATAACAAGAGGTAGGTAAACCGATAAGGGGATCTTCAAAATAATTTTTAAAATTTCAAAACTGGACAAAGGACTTTTAAATGGTCAAAATGACTGGTAAAAATGAGACAACGTGGACAGCACGGCAGCAGACCAGTGACTGTCCCTAGGCCTAGGATATTCTGAGTGGCCAAAATGCTGGCTTGCTCACTCGTGGAAGTTGGCTGGGTCAAACGAGTCGGGTGGATTTTTGCTTAGATGATGTCTGTCTAAGGTTGCTGCATTCAGGTCGAATCGACGAGAAAGTATCATGCAGACCAAAGACGGGCATCTGCTTATCTTTCTGCTTCATCACACCGATGCGGCTTCTATCTTGAGCCTTCTTTATAACATGCGTACTACTTTAAAAAACAATGATACTCTTGTGACATCGGCAGTTACAATACGAATTATCATTTTCATATTCCTTCCCGAGCTGTACTGTGTGACAGTTCGCCACCTTTAGTTTGGTTTCATTATAAATCTGGCAAATAATACTATCTATTTGTTGTCGTTTTAACCCCAGAATAATCCTTTTATCCTCCCCAAAAACCAGACTTACCCCGGAGCTGAGTAGTAGAATTTCATGTTACACGAAATCCTTCGAAAGAGATTCAATGCAGAGAATGATGTTGATGATAGCTTTCATTTATTTTTATTAGCCATTGAAATACATGGAAATCAGCCAGCAATCATATCCATTTACAATAATTGGTTTGTACCATGTTCTTATTAAGTTTTTTCAGGAAACCTTTCGTCATCTACGAAGTCCAGAGTTAACATGCTTGATCTGATCATTATCATATCATTTTCACCATACAAGAATTATTTTTAGTGTCACAAATGTCTATGTAGTAAGCGGTACTAACAATAATGTGCTGGTTGACTTTCTTTGCTCTATATACCGTATATCCTCCAATAGTGGCCCCCTTAATTGCTATTAATAACCCCATAAGCCACATTTAATCATATGTTAAATTTGACAATAAAAACTATAAAAAAGATTAGTAGCCCGGGCGCCTATTCGAGGATATACGGTAGATGTGTTTTTCTTGACTGAAAACTTTCAACCCTAGGTATTTTTTCCGACTTTTTCCAAATGCTGATAGAAGAGCTAAATAAATCAACTTATTTTTGTTCCCTCAAAAGTAGGACTCCACTGATTGTAACATTTGGCATTTTTGTTCAAGCACACTAATTTAAAAAGCTAGTATATGCCATCTATCTACACCATAAGGTTTGATAGAAAGTATACGGCGGGCGGGATATGTAATATTGTGAACTATTCTCTCAATTCTCATAGGATCTTCTAGGGAAATACAGTTTTAAAATCCCCTTAAAATTCCGTACAGGGTTATAAAAATAATTTTTCAATTTTTTCAAAATTTATAGAAAAATATGAAAAAATTGAACTTTTTTACTTTTTTGAGATCTATTCTTATACGGTGGTTTTAGTTGAATTAGATGATTTTATAAGGACCACCATCACCCGGACCACCAATTCTATCATGAAAAAAACCTTGAAATTCTAAAAAAAATCAATTAAAAAAAATTAAAAATACGATGTAGTTGAATTATATGACCATGTTTTTACGGAATGGTTGAATAGGATTAGCGGAGTTTCTACGAAACAAGAGAGAATAGATAAGTAGGGTTGTACCGGTATGGGGTTTTTAAAGAGTGCAAGAATTAGACGCGGGGTTGCTACGGAGTGGTAGAATTACCTAGATAAGCGCAAGCGGGGTTACTACGCTGTGGTAGAATTAGACAAGCGGGGTCGATACAGAGTTGTTGAATTAAAAAAGCGTGGTTGATACAGAGTGGTAGAATTAGAGAAGGGGTCTCGGAGTGGGGAATAAGATAACTGGGGTTGCTGTGGAGTGGTAGAATTGAAGAAGCGGTCTCGGAGTGGGAAATAAGGTCAGTGGTGCGGCTACGGAAAAAGTAGAATTAGATAAGCGAGCTTAATACGGCGTGGTAGAATTAGAGAAGCGGTCTCGGAATAGGATCAGTGGTGCGGCTATGGAAAAGGTAGAATGATATACGTGGGTTGCTACAGAGTGGTAGAATTATTCCGTATATTAAAGTTATTCCGCGGGGGGGGGGGGGGTATTTAGCCATGCTATGCCATGCTAATACGGATGTTAGCATGTAGCCTGGTGGGACGTGAGAGGTAATAGTGGTACTTTGAACGATACGAAGCTGCCTGAAAGTAGTGAGTTTAAAATGTGGGGAGACGACGAGAAGGTACACGTCGCGAAGGGACGTGCGTAGTCGTATGGGACCCTTTATATTATAAGACACTACTCCACCGATAAATCTCGATTTAGTGGATGAGTGCCTTTAGCAATGTAGAGAGGCTGCCAAGATATATTGCGTCATGATTTGAAACAGCAGCGGGTTCCCGTAGGCTAGTGGTACTGAAAGCGGAAATTTGTCATTTTGAAGAAGCACTTTGCTCATCGTTTGAAGCGGTTCAAATCTACATAATTCAGCCACATACCATTGCACACCTGTGTAAAATTAACTTTTAAACAAACAGCGATATGCAGGTGCTTTCACAAAGATATTAAAAACTGAAGTGAAATGGCCCATAATATGCCCAATCTAGTATTTATCTTCTGCATGGGTTATAGGGATTTAAGTTGAGAACTGAGAATGCCATCATGCCAGATATGGCCGGGATGGGGATGGAGGAGTATGGAAATCTATTGCTGGCATAGACAAAGCTACTGTTTCTATAACTTGAAGGGCTTTTCGGAAGTTTGATCTTAAGATGAACACCGACAGTCACTCAACTAACTGGCATTATTTTTGCAAGGAAAGACGGAGTATTAGGAATTTTGGGATCTTATACAAAGAATTGATGTTGAGTGAGACTGACTGAGTTGCCGAGGGCTGAAGGGTAATAAAACTAGCGTCTTTGGGGAACTTTGAGAACCCTTCCTTTAGCTTTCTCTAGAAAGGGATAAAGGATATGCGAGTGAGAGACCCATTTAGAGGAAGTATCAGTTTTAAGCACCTAATATTAGTCGAATTTGGAAAAGGGGGATGCTGGATGGAAGGCTTTAGGGTTTACTTGTTCAGAACACTTGTCGAAATCATTACTTTTTTTGTCTGAAATCTGTGGTTGAACAAAATCAAATATTTACTTTGAACCAACAAGCCCGTAAAAGCATCACTTTGCTTTAGTTGTATGTCTTCGGCCACTATTGCTTGCTACACAGCTACTTTTAAAGATCACGAGAAATTGACCCATTTTTATCACTTACACGAATGGTCAGTTGGCAGGAGAGTCCATTAGTGATAGTAGAACTTTTTTTATTTGTTCAGAGTTACGACTCAGGCTTTGATTTGATCAAGTTTGACACATCCCGTCTTAACATGGTTTATTTTTTATATGCATTGTTTTTTAACCAATTTTATACAGGAAATAGGAACATTTCCCTGCCACTTGCCTTGATTTCCTTACTCTTACTTAATTCAAATAACTTTTTTCTTAATTTAACTCCTGCCGACCCAATCTTAACGATATTTTGCCCACCTCAATATAGTTCCGTAATGTGTATGCGTATGGTTCGAAAATAGCCCCATTAATTCGGGAAATACGTAATAAAGTTTGTAAACTTTAGAGTTCGACTTTGGGTAATTTATTATTTCTTCTTAGCGTTGAACGTTCCTCTCAGGACGTTTGGACTTCAATATACTATATAATTTTAAAACTAAAGAGCTGTATCTGTAGAGCCACCAGAATTACCCTTGAAGGTTTCTTGGGTCAAAGACATTTTTAAGACTTCTATTTAAACCTTCTTGCAAGATCTTTTTTGCATGCCTATATTTTAAAGCTTAACTTCAGAAAGCATAGCAGCTAGGTCATTTGAACTGTTTAACTAAAGGTAATCCATAAAGGGAAGACAGGGTTGTTCTGACTGACTTCAGATAACTTCATTGAGTCTTCTGCTATTTTCGACCAATTCTTTTAGACAAGTAGACTTTCACGCAAATACCCTCTAAAATCTTCAAACCACAGACTAGATATAATTTAATCAATAAAACTTTGAAATTGTGGTTTAACCCAGACGCCAGGTTATGTTTTATTCTTTGCTCTCATGACTTTAATAGTTATTCGCAGACAACATCCATCCATAATTCAAATAATTATAAAGAAATACAAGTGAATACTATACTACTGGACAAGTAGTATCATCAGTTAAAATGTGAAGTTCATAAGCCACTGATTGCTAAGTTTGCTGGTTTATAAAATTAGAGTTTCTTGTATTTCCACTCAGAGAGGAAACAGTTAAAGGAAGGCTAGGCAAGGTAGAACTAACTGTATGGATCCATAAATTAGCACAAGGACAGTGGTAAAAATGGCCTTCTTGAGTAATACTACTGTTTGGAATATACGGATTGACAGATTGCATACAAACTGGACAAAGCCTATCCGAAGAGGAATCGTCCGGTTCTTTAAGATTTGCAGCAGCAACGAAAATGTCCTAAAAAGAAAACCGATACAGTCCATTTATTTCACTGGCAATACCTGAATAGATGGAAGATTATAAAACCACTTACCATTAGTGGTGTGCCATGGAAGAACTTTGTAAGAGTTAACCACAAAGAATCCACGTCCTGGCATATATTTTCCATATTTTGTACACCTCCTTGTCTTGCAATAATGGAGTCTTGTATTCGCTTAAAGACCAAGTAAACCTCGACTAAATCTATCGAAAAAAATACATCATTTACGTTCGTTTCTTGTAAGTACTAAGTGCAATACTTTTCCAACAACAGCAACAAATTCTTACTTTCTATATAATCTCGACCTCGTTCTTCCCTAATAACTTCATCTGTTACGTTAAGGTTTGGCGAACTATTAAATATTTTTATTGCATTGGAAATAGTTTTAATACAACTTTCAAGGCACCGAATCCACACCTTTGTGTCCATCGAATGTTTCTAGAATTTTTAAAACAGTTCAGGTAAAGCCACGGACATATCTTTCAAAAAAGGGAAAATAAGGCTACAAGTATTGAAACTAACCTTAAAGTTTACGTCTTCCACGTCTGAGTACAATTTATCATCTGCAGCAGAGCCCAAATGCCGTTTGATAGAAGAATTATTAATTGTATTAAGAGTTTCAGACTGAGCATCCACTTCTTCTAGCATAATCCCATGGGTTACATAGTTGCTAGATGATGACATTGAAGTGAAATTAGTTGCGGTACTATCAAGTTTTTGAGGTGCACTTTGATCATAATTATGCTTTGCTGAATCATCAGGTGACACGCAATAGTTACCAAGGTCTAAGCTAGCGATTGACCTGGTTTCCGGAGAGATATTAAATGACTGATACTTGTCAACGATGATGGGTTCTCGGTGGTCTGCAGCAGAAAAAATAGGAAAGTCGTGATCAGTAGAACTTGGGTCGTCGAAAGAGGCATAATTTGGTAAATCAATGTTGCTAACTTCCCCATCGTATCCAATTAGCGAAGTTTTCATAAACGGTGGTCTATGATAAAAAGGACTATTACTGACAAAGTTTTCCTTCATACTCTCTGACGATGAATTTGGCAAGCCCCTTTCCGTAGCACTATGGATATTGTCTTTTGCAGTTTCGTTTAAACTATTGTACCCGGAATGCAAATTATTATTACTTTGGTCGAAGGATCCATTATTAGACAAACTAACTTTTTTCCCATTGCCAAAACGATCTTCAAATTGAGAAACATGGCTATTCAGAAGGATGCTTTCTAATTCCAACATTGGATTTTTCTTTTCCTCAATAACAGTAACACATGATGAAGGATGCACACTGATAAAGTCGCCAAATTCCAAGTTCACGTCTTGAGGTGGCGGTGGACGTATCACATTTTCAAAGTTGACCAGTTTTTTAGTAGTATTAAAATCACTTGGGACTGAAGCCTCAGTTTTACTGCCAGTTGCAGCTAGCTGCAACTTTTTATCATCAGACTGGTTTCTAACTCCAGCAAAGCTTTGAAAATCTCCAAAATCTAAGCTAGTGTCGGGCTCCTCGAATTTTGTTACAGATTGGTCACAGCTAGAATTGACACTAGGAGCCTGAGGGAATGATGAAGGAGCGCTAGTAGTATCCATACTGAAATCCACTAAATCCCTTAATGCTGCATATTTGTCTTCCTCTCCAATTAAGCTTTGATCAGTTGGACTACTACCAATGGTCAAAGTTCTGCACCCTGAGCTGCTGTTTGCAAAATTAGATTTCAAATTCGTTCCTTGCCCTTCTCCTGATTGCTTAAGTCCCAAGCCCAAGTTGTAGTTAGCGAGTCTACTTCCAACACCAGTTTTCCCGTTTCCAGACGCTACTACTGCCGGACTGGAAATGACAGGAAGTGGTAGGTTTGGAAACATGGACACATTGTTACTCGTACTGCTACTAGACCTGGTCACCATTTTGTTACGAGATTCAACTGAATTGTTTAAGGGTAGAAATGAACTATTTCTGTGAACAGGGCTCTGTCCTAAGGTCAACCTAAGACCCTTCTCCATGTTCTCTTTTTTAACATCCGTTAAGGACAATTTAGGTCCTCCTATTGCCATTTGAAAATCGGAAAACTCTTCCATTTGAGACAGAAGAATTCAAGAGATGTTTTCCAAAAATTCCCAGAATAACAACACCACTGCTGTTTCTACTGAAATCCTCAGACTTGAACCCGAGTTGCATTTCTTCCGCAAACAATTTCCCTCCCCCCTCTGAAAACTGGACAAAAATGTTCACAACATTTTAATCCCCTAAAATTAATAATAACATACCATTATTATACTTTACGGACTTTAATTGTAATTAACAGAAATTGTACTATACTGTACTATATTTTACATACTTTTCCCGTATATCTGCATTCCATCAACCGCTGTCAATCTCAAGTCCATGAATGACAAATATTTCACAAAACTCTATTTAAATAAGCAAAAATCAATCAATCAGTTTCAGTATTTGACATGAATTTTAAGCTTGAAAGGTTGATCCTTTACATACTCTTTCATCCGGTAGAGTATAAACTGCCTAAAATGACTTCCTCCCCCGCAAACAAATCCAAGACACACCTTGATTATAATTATTAAACCAAAATAGAAATGATAAGCCCTTCCTACGTACGACTGAACTGGAGCTATTCCTTCCAAAAAACTACTAAATGTTTACTTCAGTCAAACAAAATGGTATACAAATAAATCACCGAATAAAGACCCAACTTTTTATTAAACCCGACTACTTTTCTTTTCCTTCTTAATTAAATCTTTAATATTTCTCTTCCTGCCAGTTTTAGCAGGAAAGGAACTTATAGGGATAAATAAGCAGACGAGCTCCTCCTGCTCCTTCACATTTGGTAAATTAAATTATTGGTTAGTTAAGTATTGGTTTGGTTTGGGTTCTGTTGGACCAACTAAATAAAAGGCCTAAATATGTGAATAATGAATATTTTAATTGATTCTTGGGAGGATTTAGGAGGAGGAAGTCACACAATATTTGTCTGTTTTTATACCTCGTATTTGGTGGAGATTAGAATGGTAATGTTTATGCTAATTTGGCCTTTTAAATTGCCCGGTTGGAGAGTGAGGAAGAAGATTTCTCAAAGCAGAAATAAACCTTTGTAAACGGACGTAACGAAGGTTTGCGTTTTGGGGCAAGTTGAGAAATTTTGTGGTGTTATGTTGGGGGCTAGTTGTCACATATTGTGGTGTTGGAGGCATTGTGGGCAATTCTGGGGTTTTTGGGCAGTGCGAGAAATTTTAGAAAACTTTTGGGGTGTTGGAGTAAAAAATCTGGGGCAACTGGAGACAAAAGTTTCAAAAAGAGTCGAGGTTGTGGGTACCATTTGGTAGTAGACTCTCACACTGCCCCATTTGACCTTCGCAAGGTCATAGCGTTTGACCAAGGTCAGCGGGGGTGCAGAAATAGGGTCTAAAGAAGTTGCTGTAGTAGTGGGTTTCATTTGGTAGTAGAGTCTCACTCTGCCCCATTATGACCTTGTCCAGGTCATAACTTTTAACCTGAGTGTCACAGAACAATTTTGATCATAGTTTTGAAATACCCTAGTAAGTACCTTAATGACGATAGCATGGTTAGCATAGACAAATTTGTGACCTTTGACCCCACCCCTAGGGGGTGTGACCTAATTGGCCCATCTCCAAACTTGCCGTGTTTAGTGACCCCAAGAACCGAAATCCGAAAACAGAATTAAAAAAAGTGCAGCGGTTCGAAAGTTATCGCTCGGACAGACGGACGGACGGACAGACGGAGTGACAGGGCATTCGCATCTTCAAACATCCATTCCATCAAAATGCAAATAGTTCAATTCTACACGTATGTATTTTTACTAAACTTAGTAAACTTAATTATTAGCGACAGAGTATGCAACGTGATTGATAAATATTATTGAAAGTAGAGGCAGTAAAGTAAGTTAAGTAGCCTCTAAGCCCTGCCAGTTCCAATTAGTAATTAGAGTCTCTACAAAGAAGATTAGCCGGAGAAACTTTGCTACATTTCTGAAAATATGCACTCTTTGCGTATGTCAAATAGCTGCTAATGGATAATGTTTCCAACAAGGTTTGCATTCTTTCTCATACGTGCATCCACGAGGGGGTACCAGGGGGTACAAATAGCATTAAAAGATACGAAGGGATGTGGCTAAGCTGCGCTGGGCGGGGCCTATTTAACATGTAGAGGAATAACTATCGAGAATTTCAGGGGGTACATTTAAAACTAGGGGGTACAATGTACCCTTGTACCCCCCTTGGTTGTTCTTTCTTGAGGTAGTTGTTAAGTTTTTCATGCATGCCCAATAAATAATACAGGCTAAGGCTTGGATGCCCAAAGCCCAACATGCGTTTGTCTATTCATCTGTCGCTGTGTCGTGTCGTATCATTTTTCCTTTCCGTCACTTCCATCGTAGAAGGCAAGAAAAAAACAAAAAGTTAATACTTTTTCAGAGTTTTTTTCCAATTTTTACTTTTAGTCAAGTCTTATTCTCACAAGGACAAGGGGTTGTTCTCATTTTGCGTAAAGTACACTGATGAAGATGATGATTGATTTGTCGATTGTCGTGTAGATTAATCTTTCCTTCGAAAAGCATCACTATACAGAACTTTCACAGTATTGGGCTGACAGAGCCCAACTAAACTTTTCGTGGGTGTAAAGTAGATGTAATAAAAAGGGCACAGGGCCTGACCACGGATCCAATGCTAGCTAACAAGTTATAATTTCCATCAGTCTGCTACTAGAATCGGGACCCGAAGCCAAAGCCGTTGATAAAAGGTCTTCGTTGTCCGATGTGGTATGAAAAAATACACTTCGACTACCGTATTTTGATGGATAATTCAAAAACGTATACCTGGGTGATCCTTTAAAATATATCTGTACTTATTTAACGCATGTCTACGGTACGGTGACGTGGTATGTAGAGAGCTAATAGTTTAGCTATATATTGGTATGTATGTTATTTATGCATTTCATGAATTTCTAAATACTAGTTCAAGACGTGCAATAATAAATACGAGAGTAAAGACACTTAGAACTTATTGCAAACCGTAATATATTGATCACATACAATGCCAGACAACATACAACTCACACGCATCACGTAAATGATTTAACGGATATCAATTAATTAATGACTGCAGAAACGGCTCTACAGGATTTCATTACACATAAACAGTTGACGCTCACCAGGGAATTTTGTCAGGCTATAAGATTTTGGTGATTTTTTACCAATCCTCCACTATTTAAAACTATTTAATTATAATTTTTGGCTAACACTGGAACAGCTTCTACTTGACAACCTTCGCAACCAAGGAGGAGGAAATACCTTCTATAACAAGGAAATGCAACAAATTAAGCTTTCTTCTGAATTATGGACACGCAGATTTAGTAATCACTGCTATTTGCTTGGTTACGGAGATATTGATATATTTTTTATGTCGAAGGGTGCGCCGTGGAATAAATGATTAAAGATTCTACTTTTCTAACTTTACCTGTATGACGCTCACTCAAATTATTTAGACTTCTGACCTGTACATCTATGGCATAGACGAAGTGCTGTAAGAAAATACTTCGTCTGGGCATGGATGGTTGTTAATTTATTTATTGGGAATGCGCTGTGAAAGAAGGGATGTGTGCAAAGGTTTTTTTTCACTTAGACTAAATCTTTGCACGCGCTGCGCTGATATGATAAAGTAACGTAAAGACGTTTGAAAACGTCATCGGCAAAACTAAAAGTAGCTGAAAATCTGTACAGCCGTCAACAAGAAGTTTTTATCAAAGATTCGACTACATAACTAATGTAGGACTAATACCAAAGACACACTACTATTTGATTTCGTTAACGTATGAATAACTATTGCAGATGAAGAGATTTATCTGGCACTTTTTATGAAAATGTTCTTCAATTATGCACTATGGCTGATAATGATTCATACAACAGTAGTCCAAACTCTGATCAACCCAAAATATAAGTGGTCAGGAAGTCAGGGCCAAATTGAAGCTAATTTTACAATGAACACAGTGAGGAAATGGTAGATTATTCAATCATATTACAAACAACTGCGCGTGACCGTATTCTTAATTTTTTGTAATTAAATAAACAACAATACTTAGCAATAACATTTTAATAGGGTCCAAATTGAACTTAAATTATCTTATACGTTTTAAACTCTAGTCATAAAGTCTCGAATGTCAACTAAACGTACGGCGAAACACAAGACTGCTTAAATTATATACTTATTAAAGCCAGTGAGGCTAAAGGCCCATTGCATATGTTTAGGTTACATTTTAATAGCCATCACGTTATAAAAAATTTAACAGAGAATTATTTTATTTCTCTAAGAATTACAGTATCATAGAAGGAATAATACAACCGATGACTTTTGAATAACAAATTCCTTTTTTTAAATCATTTACAATCTCTAACTCTTCAGTCGTTCTTTTTGGATTTGCTGTAAAATGCCAATACACTAATTAATGATTATAATACCAAATCAATAATTTAATGCTTGTAATACCAAAGCACTAATTAATGCTTGTAATGCCACATCACTAATTAATGCTTACAAAATAAGGCAACCAACACCTTTTGTTTAAAATAACATGTATACTAATTGTGGCTTAATGTTTGGTTTGAAAATGATTGCCTGTGAATATTTTTTGCATTAGAAATCTCAGTTGCTTGACAAAGCTTATCGACCTGCAATTATATTCAGAATATAAAAGTGACGGTGCAGTTTTAGTATGAAAGAGTTAAATAACTACTAAAGTCGAAGTGAAATCATTGTATGATCTGATCACTGACTGACAAGACAGGAAACTACCCCTTTTTCTATCAGTTGTGATTTGTGAAAATACCATGTTGATAACTCGAGTCCCAAATAATAAAATTTGAACCGAAAATGAAAAACATCTAAATCTTTGGATAAAATCTCAAAAGAAATCTAAAGAAACTACACTATTACAGAACTACAAGAGGCAAGAAGAGAAAATAGTTATTCAAAAACTGGAATTTGCAAAAAAGAGGTCCAGGTTCAATTATTCAACACTAATAAAAGTAATTTATGATTCATGTTCCAATTTCTTAGCATGCCGACACGATGAGTATAGTATTTTAACCTACACAATACTACATATCAGAAATCCCTTTAAGGTACCCTCTACTGCGTTAACTAGAAATAGTAACAATTTAGTGTTGCCGAGGGACTGGGATTTTGATCAATTTAACCAAAAATAGCAACTGAAGATGTTGACATATGTCTTTACCTTCTTGAACTAAACTACTTAAAGCTGAACGTAGGATATCGGTTCTGTATAACAATTGATAGCTTTCGTTTTCAACTTGCAATATTATGTTGTAGTTGAGGTGATTGATCATGATCGTACTATGTATTAATTGATAAGTCACCAGTACGAATTAGATATTCCCATACATGTTCCAACAAGGTAACACTAACTACGCGCAAGCCAGAATTTAGCACTCCCATCGTTTTACTGTACCTAACTACTAACTACCAAAAAATGTAGGACAATTGATTGAGTGAAATATTTTAAGTACTCTGAATGCATGTCAAGGAAGAAATTAACGAAATTATTCATACGTTCAAATTATCTTCGCCTGTTTCGTCTCTTAAACACGAGAACATGACCAAAAAGAAAGATTTTACCTATGCAATTACATAAACATTTCCATATACCATATACTATACTATCAGAATCAATCTGTTAAATTGTTAGTCTAGCAAAACCTGTCATCAAAAATATTTGGAAGAGGAGGAAGTGTCCATTGGGTCGTCTAAACCAGCAGAGACAAAGTCGAAAGGCGCAGTTGGTGGAGTCATAGGAGTGAAACCTTGTTGTCGAGTATTCGATCGAAACGTAGCCCCTGAATGTTTCCGAGGTGAACGCGCCCGAACAACATGCGGCTTGAAGAAATCATCCAAAACAGAAGGTGCTACATAAGTGAATCCCTAGAGTACAATAAAAACATTGAGCTACAAGTGGTGTTTTATGCTTACTGATATCTGATACTGATACAGTCTTTCTTTCGTTTTACCTGGAAAATCATGTTGGCACTTTCGCTCAAAAGGGAATCATCCGGTGAGTCTACTGGAGGTTGCTTAGTGAATTTAGTATCAAATAAAGACACATCATCATCACCAGTCTGCAAAATATGACCAATCATCCCAATTTGTCCATCATAAATAAAGAAAAAGAAAAAGAAAAAGAAACTAACCAATGCTGGCTTGAAGGGAGGCTCAACTTTTCGGGCCATGACATCGTCCCAATTACAAGTTCTGAAAAACAGGTGATTCTTCACTGGTATTCCATCCAATGTGCCATATCCAAGTCTTTGGTTTGCTTGACGCTATATTTTCATGTATTGATTTAGAATAGCGTTTATTACACTGTTTTTGTTTAACTCTGCTAATTACCTTCAGCAATTTCCTAATTAAATCTCTGGCGTCAGGCGTCAAATAAGCCGGTAAATTCAGCTTGCCTTTTAAAATTTTTTCAATAGTCTTTTTTCTATTTTCAGCAGTGAATGGAGGCTAAAAAAATGGTGTATTTAATTTAATTTTGATGAGTAATTTATCATAAATCAATCAAATAATTATAATGGATACCCACCGCTCCAGTTAACATGTCAAACATCAAGGCTCCGAGTGACCACCAATCCACCGCTTTGCCGTGTCCCACTCTCATTAGAATCTCTGGAGCCATATATTCAATTGTTCCACAAAACGTATGAGTTACACCTCCTTCTTGAATTTGTTCTTTACACAATCCAAAGTCTGTCAATTTAACGTGGCCATGTTGGTCAAGCAAAATGTTCTCTGGTTTTAAATCTCTACAATGTAAAAACATGAATAACATAAGTGGGAGCTAAAAAATGTAATTATTTTAACGATAGTAGACAGTTAGTTAATTATTTGTACCTGTAGATTATTCCTTGCTTGTGTAAATGTTCTAAGGCCAACACAATCTCCGAGAGATAAAAGCTGCATTAAAAAACATTGAATTTATCATTGAGGCTGTAAAAACTTCGAAAACCCCGTCTTAAAACTAGCCCATTTTGGGGAGGGTGAATTTAGTATACTAATGCACAACTTTAAGTGCTTTTCGCACTCACCTTGCGGTATCTTCCAAGAAAATTCCTTCACGTTCTAAATGCATGAACAGTTCTCCGCCACTTAAATACTCCATGATAAGGTAGAGCTTTCCTCCGGTTTGAAAAGCATACTTGAGGTCCACAATAAATGGATGCTGCAAACAAAGTTGAAATAATAATGAAATAATACTTACTTAGAAAAATTCAGCGCTCATTAAGTACTGCGAGGGTTAAAGCTAACCTTGACAGCTTCTAAAATGTTTCGCTCCGCTTTAGTATGTGCTGTATCTTTTTGGTTTCTGACAATCGATGCCTTTTTCAAAACTTTCATGGCGAATATTTTATTCAGGTCTTTTCCGCTTGTCTTTCTGACTTGGAAGACCTTCCCATAACCTCCTTTTCCTAATACTCTACGAAGCTCGAAATCATGAGGTCCTGCCTTGAGATCTTGAGTAACTGTCTGCTCTGATATTTGGATTTCCTCTGCGGAGCCAGCACTTCAGAAATAAATGGCATACCAGTTAACAATATCCTCATTCGACATATAAGGCAAACATTTGCTTTGTAAATCAAGATATAATTATAATTTATCCAGTCCAGCCCAGTTTAAATAAATGTAACCCGTCCTCATGAACGATTGAGTTCGTCAATCAACCCAAAATTTACATTTTCATTTAAAATCAATCCTCAAATTCTGGAACTTACTTCAATAGTTCTTGTGTGTCTCTACCATCATAAACCGCTGTTGCGTCGTCCAATTCAATGGAATCATCGTCATCCGTCAGTCCTTCTGTTTCATCATCTTGAAGTTCAATATCGAAAACCCCAGCGGTGGCCATTGTCAATAATGTGTATCACTTAGAGTTAACTCCTATCCAAGTCAAACAAAAATGAGGTTAGTTAACATTCATACAAGCTTTCCAAAAGTTGAGTAAAGATTTTACGGTCTTCTCAATTTCAGAATCGATGTATACAACAAAATCGAACCTTTCTTAACTGTCAACATACAGTCATGAAGATAAAAACCGTGTAATTAATTACTCATGTACCTTTTTCCGAATATGTTTAATTAACTATGCACCTCGGGCCCTCGTTCTGATTCACCCTCCTATTAATCGATGGTACAAATTGGACATCTTGGAAATACGATTATGCTAGCTTTAATTAAAATTAAAAACCTAGTGGTTAAAGATAGAGAGAGTAGACACCGACTGACTGACAGACGTAACTCTTAACCAAACAAAACTTTCTCTTCAGCAGTCTACTAACATAACGTCACAACAATGCCACTGTAATTCCTAGCCAACTTACTAACCTACCTACTACACTCTTGACAATGCAAGCAAGTGCAGCAATACACACAAACTAACTACATAACACAGCAAACCACATTGTTTCATATCTACTGCACTTTCTTGTTCATCAGTGCAATGGTATAGTCGTATAGTCAGTACTTAAAGTAGCAGATAACTAACCTAGCTCACTTATGAACAAACCAACTTTCTTAACTTGCTTTATATGAATGAAGAATGAGATATGAAGTGGAATTATAGAAAAACCGTGGATTAAATCACCTTTCATTCAGATCCGGCCTACATTCAAAGCTAAGGATTAAAATTACCTCAGGAGCGGCCTGCGGGACAGATTTCCCATACTTCAAGAATGTATCTTATTTAACGACTAATCATGCCTAGAACTAAATCAAGTTTAGAAGTTAACAACAACTTTATCTCTGCATGAAGACTTTAGTGGTAGTAAAGTAGAGTGAGTTTAAAAAAAGTGATATACCCGAGACAATTATTAACAGCGTCATAGAATCATGCTTGTTGTACCTACTCATTGAGGAATCCAGAGAATAAATCTTTTAGATGGATGAATATGATATTATTAAATAAATAAATAGGACCATCGCAGTCAACAGTTTTACCATGATATATTATTATCACCGATTGCATACGATGATCACTGTACCGGAGTCTGAAAAGATGATAAGATTGGCCTGCTCTCAGTCAAAATTAATTAATAACTAACTCCCTTATTCGCTTATCCATACAGAATCTAACTTAGCTTCATCTATGCGGATATGCCATGCCATGATGTCAATAAAAAAACAAATGACCTTCCTCCCAGTCATTCCATTCATTTAACACTTTCTTATTGGCAGTTTTTACAACCCAAACCTCCCATAACCTACGCTCAGTAATACGATAAGGTCAAAGGTGCTGATAACAAGATGATATTCCTAAATTCAAGGTTCAACCAGTCTCAACCTCTATCAACAAACCAAAATGGTAAATTTATGCATTTATTCTTAAAGTTTCGGACGAAAACCTATGCACCCTTCACCTTCTCTATTCTCTACTGATGATCAAAGCCACATTAATTCATTCCGAATTCGATAATGTCTAAAATTCACCAATAATAGTCTGACATTATTCCACTAAATATTTAGTTTTAGGATACGCAAAAGAGTCTAAAAGCTAAAACAGGTTTAGCTACATGCATGGTGGTCAAACCCAAACCCCAATTTATATTCTAATTTCCAAAGATTTCAAACCCTTATTTACACAAACAAAAGGGGAATAGCAAAGAATTCATGACAAATCTTAATTAATTTTTACTCCAGTAAAACAATAAAATTACCAAATAACAAACCTGAAGAGCAGAACCTATCCCATCCAATCTTTCTCCTTATTTCGTATTTACGATAACACTTTTGAAATCCAAAAAAGGGGACACGTCATGGAGTATTTCATACTTTTTTTAAAAATACACAAAATTCCTCAACCTTCCTCAAGTTTTTAATTGAAACTGCTCACAAACGCCCTGCGTAATATATTATTATACAGAAAAGAAAAGAGATTATGGATTTGGATTTCAATTCAAAAACTGCCGACATCATGGTCGTCACCGTCACCGTCTATGCTTTTTCTTCCAGTTGGAATTGGAAATTTCGAAAGTCCTCGTTCCAGCGTTACTCCAAACCTCGCTTATCAGTTGAAGCTTATCAGTTGAAGCTTATCAAAGCGCCGCAAACTGACTCGGACACTGGTTGGACCACCTACGTAGGTACCTTTACGCTATGGACCTCTTCCTCCTCTAATATTCTAGAACTCTTTGGAACGGTCCGTCTAGCGTTTCAAATACGGCCTATTGCCTAACTGTACTTGGTAGTTAGTGGTACTCAAAATTAAATCAAATACCCATTAGTTTTATTATTAATTACTGTAATATTCCAGCACACGCACCTACATAACGTAGTCAGTTGCAGGGGGAAAATACACAGGAATGAGTAAAAAGTAAGTAAATTGGCTACTCGTGTGTCATGTGTTTGCTCGCCTCCTCTAATAAGCTATGGACATTCCAACAACTCGTGTCTATAGAACCCCTTCCTTCTTCTTGGCCTCATACTTACTACTACTACTACTACGGCCATCGTTACTTGGCTACCGCAGTTCCCATTTAAAATCCCCAGGGGAATTGTGACAAATTACGCGGAATTGAGGCACAATTTAGGAATTAAAACAGGAAATACGGTACCACCTGGAGTGAGATGTAGCAAAGGGCCAAAGGTCACCACACAATTATCCAGGTCATCTCCATGACTACAAAAACTAACTAGTTTTAAAATTTCAAACCGTAAAAATTTTCCGTTACCGTAATTAATTAATAGTCCCCCTCCTTCCAGCAGTATTTATTTGGCATCCGACCGAAGTACACTTTTACCCATAAATAAATAAATGCGGCGGCCCAGCCAGACACGACACGAGTTTACTAGAATGGAATGGACTAGACAGCAGGAGGAGGAGGATTAAAAAAATAAATAGGAGGAAGAAGAAGGAGGAGTTGAGTTTTGGATGATTCAACCTAACCTGCTCCTGCTGTACTTTTAGCCCCACTTTTTAAACCAAAAAAAGCCTACTACTCTTCCCACCGCTACCTTTATTTTATATATTCCATTTTCTAGCAGTTCCATCCAATAATTTAGGACAAATCCCACCAATTTGGGACAATTTAGTCTGAATTTGGATTGATTTATTGGGATAAAATAGGTAGAATCTTTAGGGGGTTAAATACGGAATAATTGTGGCAGTCGGAAAAAGAATGGAGGGGGCTCGAAGGGGCAGCTGGAGGTCCCAGGGTTCCACTTCAGCCGAAAATAGGGTGAGGAAAATTAAGAGAGTTGGATGGGGAATCGTTTTTTTAAAAATTGATTTGGTTTTGTAATAATGGTGTTGTTTTTTGATGTTTAGACACAAAGTTCAGGAAATGTGAATGAGGAGGCTGAAAGAAGTATTTTGAAATCTCGAACGGATGAAGTAGTAAACTATTCGGAAGTTCAGAAAAATCGACTTGCAGCGTTAAAAATGAAAATGAAAGCGATTGAGTTTGAAGTATTGACTGAATATGGGAGGCAACAAATCCACACGGCTATTTCTGCCTTTGCTCTTGTGAAAGGGGTTGCATTACCCAAGTTTAAAAGCCATCATTATGCAAGGGAACGGCATAAAAAGTATGACGAGTATGAAGATCCATCTGAAAAGGTGGACGATTCTTTACAAAAGCGTGTCAAATTTAATAAAAAACATGACCTGGAAGACCTCAAGGATGTTACTATACAGCTAAGAACTACTATGAAGGAGAGTTTACGCTCTACCTATTTATCTTATAATGACGAAGTGACTGATTCTAATTCGGAGGGTGAAGATGAAATTGAAAAAAGAGCAAGTTATAAAACACACAAGGAGTATGAAAATTATCAGGGTTACTTACCTGTGTAAGATTTTTATAATCCTGGTAATTCACTTTCGGGAATAATGTTCGTTATGGTGTGTGCATTACATGATATGTTTATTCTGCACAGGGAGGAAAGTCCCGTTTCAAAATATGCACGATACAGACAAGCGATCAAGGTCCGTCTGCTTTGGTTAAAGCATGCCATTTTAGGATGTAACGGTCGCATCAATCAGCAGGATGTGCTAATTAAGTAAACAACACTTTTTTTTGGAGAATTCATATACAAATGTCTTTTTTAAGGTTATTTAAATGTCGTCAACCGAACTTCTTATTTTAGTATGATACGTAAATCGAAACCGAGGTTTCAATTTGACGAAAGTTGCAATCGGAAGCCCCCATCTACACCTAATGCGTCTGCTTTGAAGGGTTCTACTATCAAAATCTTTCATGAAGATAAAGGAATTATCATTAAAAAGTTCGACCTTCATTCAACGTTCTTTTATTTTATAATAATCTTAACCGTTCGTTATCCATAATTAACACTACGCACTTTGTACCATTTCAGAAATGATGTTGTATTCAAAAAACTTCCAAAATCTACATTAGCTGCTGGAGGTGGGGGTAAAAGTATTTCAGATAGGGAGCAAGCCCTTAATAAAATCAGGGAATTAATCAGGAAGTCAAAGAAAGGATCAGCGGGAGGAGATGGTAACAGCAATGGGTAAGGTGTAGTTTGTTTTATAGCACTGGGTGGTACACGATGCTTAGGAAGAGACTATTTTATAAAAATGTATAATTCCAAACTGTTCCCCCGATTGCCAAATAATCTTGTGTGATAATACTCAAATCCACAACAAATTTCAAATTTAATTCAATCCGGAGAAAGTTTATTAAAATGTGCACAGAATTGACAAAAGTAAAGAATATAGAGATAGTACAGTAGAAGACCACCCAGTTTATTTAAAGTTCCAATCCAATCTCAAGCAAAATCCTATGATTCACAGCCTGTTCTGTCGATAGACAAAATATCCCTTTGTCAGTGTGTTCCGTCGTTTCTGCTATGCTTTGACTCCAGTCTCATTCTGTTGCGTGCCAACCACCCATGCAGTCCGCTTGTCGGCTTTTTTTAGAGAGTAGACCTTGCATAACGTTCTTCTATTGTAATGTAATCAGTGATTAATTGTTGTGTAAAATTTTCCACTAACGGATGCAGAAAGGTCGGTGGAGGATTAGAGGCCTTAAAACTGAAGATATTGGACCGCGTAGATCCCAGTGCAACGGCAAGACGCTGCATGCCGATTTCAAGTTATCTTCCAAGAAAAATAATACGAGTCGGCGGTCTCCATCATGTTGTGGGAAAACTAGCAAACACCACTGCAACAGCTTTGTGTCCTTGTTACGGTAGAACCGAGTTATGTCTTAGTTGTGCCGGACGATCTTATAAAATTGAAACTATTCGAAACGGCACAATGTCGAAGAAGGATATAGTTGCCCTTTTGGATCATACGTATCATAAACCACTGTCTACGAGCGAAGGTAAGCTTCAAAAATATCATTCATGCGTCCGTCCTTTGGCCTTTGTTGTTTAAGTTGAAATTGGTATGAGTGAGCTTAGAAATTCAATTTTGTCATTTCACTTCAACGGGCTTTTCTGAGATTGTAAATAAAGTTACTTGTAGATTAGCGTGATTTACTTTCAAACCGATTCCATCTGAATGGGCGAATAATTTACAAAAGTACCGAAGAAGTTGCCGTAAAACCGTAACCGATAACCCGCCCTTTACCTCAGTTCACCTATTTGTTAAACATTTTTTGCGTTTCCTTGACGATAGTTCTTTATTTCTTTAGCTTCTGGCATTTAAATTTTAATAACTGGAATAAAAACACGATGATGTAATATTTCTAATTGGTTCCACTTTAGAAAAACCTCTGAATCGGTTGTTTGAGTCATCATTCAAAACTAAAGACTGGACCAAGCCGTTGTCTTTGAAGGCAGAACTAAATAACGTTGAAGAGTCTGAGGAGGAAGAGGAAAATGCCGGTATTGTAGAGATTAAGCCTCCCGTGTTACTGAAGACGTGTCCCGTTCGCCGACGACCCGTAGTAGTGATGAAGAGTCCAATAATTAAAAAAGTTATAGGTCGACCTCGACGCTCCGAAACAAAAATCGCTAAGGTCCCACCTCTGTCTACCCCAACGACGAAGAAATACAAAAAGCGCAAAGCAGGTAAATATTATTTATTGGTAGTACTTTTGTGCAGTAAACAATAAATTTTGCCATTTAATAATTTTAATAGCAAGTGTTGAGCTTTTGTCTTTGATTAAGACGTTCTAAACTTAGTTTTTATTGTGTAGCGAGAAAGGTGAGTGAGGAAGTCTCTGATGATGAGTTCGATGAAGAGGACGAGGATTACTCTTGGACAACAACAGCTAAGAGACCCAAACCTTCTAGTAGCGATTATGCCAGGTAAATTTATATTGGTTTTAATCACTTTTGCTTGGAAATTTTTTTTCGTGAAGTTAACTTTTGGGCAATACAATTTTTTTTATTGTAGCAGAAGAAAACGGGATGAAAAATACGATATCGACCACATCGTCATACCCAATAGCTTCGCTGCAGCGACACGCGTAGAGAAAATTGAGTACAAGGAAATCATGATACCTAGGTGAGGGAAATGCCGAAATATCCAGTTGCTAATACTTGCTTCACTAAATTAATGAAAGGATAAGTGAAATAAAATACGCCTAATAATTGTGTACTTTAATGCAGTTGGAGGAAGCGTCCTGTTGAGCGTCTAGTGCGAAGCGTTGAATCAGTCAAAGCCGGTGTGAGGCATACGAGACGACAGCGATATGGGAGCAACAAAGAGTTAGATGAAACGGTAAAACATGTTACATCATCTGCCCAAATATCGAAGCTTTTTTGGTGTATTTTTCAGTTTTTAAGTGATACTGTAAAATGAATTAAAACTGAAGCTGGGTTTGGTTTGGAGTTGAAAGTAAATCAATTTTGTAATAGGTTGAAGATATTAGCTTAGCGACAATTCAAGCTCGACATAACAGAAGTGAGGTGGAAGAAAAGAAACGATTTATGAGCTCAATGAATAAATTGATGAGTCGCCGTACCCGGCGTAGTGAATCTAAATCGGAAACGGTTGACAATAACTTAGGTATATATTTTAAAAGGTTAAGTTTTATATCATCGTTGAATTCTTGAGTAAAACCCAATTCTTTACAGTACCTCTACTACCAGAAGCGGAACCGTTAACTGTTTATAAAACTGAAGAACCGACTCCAGGAACTTCGAACCAAATAAGCGCTGCAGAAGCTTCTCTGGCTGTTACTGCATTGAAATATTCTAATATTAATAATGGCTCTCGTCGACGAACGGCATCTTTATGTAGAATCGAAGACGAGGAATTAGAGGTGAGTCAATCTATTACAATTGGCACCTTCCGCATCTTTACAAAGCTTCATGTTAAATTTTGTCTTACTAGGAACCAACTTTCACTCCGTTCGAACGAAGAGTGTTTCCACTTAGTGAGATGGAATATGCTAAGATGTGTGATGAAATGACAGCGGCTATTGCGGATAATATTCAAAATAATCATGTTCATTCTGCTTAAATTGTATTAGTATTTATTTGAAATTACATAGTTTCCTTGCTGCGGTGCTACGATCAAGCGACCTTTATGAAATAAGCATTATCAAATAGGACAGAATTAACTTCATTCAGACGTTTATTAAGACAATTTCATTTACATTACATTCACATAAATAGCAATAGTTTATAATGTATATTAATGTAGCTACGATTAAGAAACTCGGAGGAAATAAAATATGCCAAACAGACATCTTAAATGTATGCACATCATAAATTAGGATTTTCCTTTTTCACCCAGCGTTTGACTTTAAGGTAGGAACAAGCTAAGCTGCCTTGTTCAATTTGCGAAACAAGTAACTATTAATGTAAGCCAGGTGGCTATGCACTGAAAACACAAATGTTTAACACGGCCTTAATCAGCAAGAGCATCAACTTAATTAAAAGACTTCCGTTATGCATGTAATACGAATGTGTAGTACGAAACAACCCTTTTTAATCATACCTTTACTTGATCTAAAAGAATTTAACATTTTTTACTGCTACAGAACTCTAATTATTGTAGTTGAACTATAGGTATAATCAACAATAGAATCACTGGTTACTGTAACATCAAATAACCCTTAACCTAAATACTTACTTTAGGGGGCTAGCACAGTTCTGCGATATGTATGTGTTGTAATATTCTAGGCAAAATGGTTCATCTTGATGAGCGAGATTAAATCCATTAAATCATCCGTTGGTTTGACGCTGCTGTAGAGTTATGAGGATGCATTTTTCTGTAAGGCATCTGGTAAGATTTCGTCAAAAAGTACTGTAGATTTTTCCCGGTAAAGCTGCCTGAAGCATTCACCGGTGGCTTTTGCTCTGAACTTTTCATGGGAACTTATACATCGTATTTATTACCTTTTGGTAAGTATTAAGTAGTAAGGATCCATATCACTAGCTAGTTAATTGTAAATAGTACATTATTTTAATCAAATGTAAAGTATAATTCTTATCCTTTAAAGTTACAATAGCTAGCTATGAGTACTGCACCAAGGTCCGTGTACAAAACACTCTCCTGACAACTAAACCATGAATCTATTTCTTAGTACCTTACTAGTCAACCGTTTAATGAATATTGATTCAGAGCCTTTGCGTCCAGGCTGCTGTCCTCCATTCAACCTACCTAAACATTTGTTTAACCAACATCATCGTATCACAGCGCTTGTCAAACTGCAAAATTGTAGTGTATTTGTGTGTGGTATGATATCCTTGTCATCGAAGAAGTAGAAATAACTGCACAGGGCAGGGCTCAATCTTACATATCTTTTACTTATCCTTATTGTACTTATTGTTTAGAATGAAAGGATTTAATGAACCCTCTAAAAATGCATTTCTTTTTAGACGTTTAAGAGCAAAAAAACAAAACTGTCTCTACACTATGAGATGTATGAGATTTAAATCACTTTGAGCGTTAGACAACACTTAAAAAAGCATAAACTGAGAAAGAATGAAGAGTTAATATTGGTAGTTAGTGTTTATAGACGTCTGCTAGTGTGTTAAATTCATTGTAAAATTGCTCATATGCGATTTCCTAATCAGTCAGTCATTTTTGAGACTGGAGGTCCACGGTTTACGAATAATAAAGTCGTTAGATGTGAATTAATGTCGGCAATGCAAGAATCTAATGTAATGAGAAGAAATACAAGAGGAAAATAATCTGATTGATTTATCTGGACGGAGTTAAACCGGTTGAAATGGTTTTTTTTACTATAGCCACTACGAGCGAAGTCAGTATGTCAGATAAACTACAATCGGCCAATCTTATATCAAATACTCCATTTCATTGGTCATTTATACTAATATTAACACTAGTTAAGTAATTAAGTTCTTAAGTTAGTCGAGGATTCATGATATGTCTCTTCTTCGTTAACTACTGCTAGGAGGAATGCAGAAGGAGCCTTTTACTCAATCATGGAATATACTCGACACACCGATTCCCTTTGTTCAAATGGCTTTCCGCATAATACTCTTAAAACTATTATTATGATTTTAAAACAGACTAAAGTCTACATAAGATTAAGCATAATTTATTATTACATTACTTGTGTTTGTAACTTGAGAAATGTCGGACTGTTGACTGTACGGTTAAAAACAACTCTACGAAAATGAACAAAGTATTTAGGTTGAGCTGAAAGCGTTGGAATGGGGCCTCTAATTGCGTATGAATCTGTACAGCTAAATTAAATAATATAAACTTGTTTTTTGCAATATAAGGGTACCAATGAATAAGATAAGGGTATCCTTTCTCACGTTAGCGCATCATTCCAATCAATGGATAGAGAGTACAATTTAATTGAAACGTAAGACATATAAGAATGAGTGTTTGGTTGGTGAAGTAAATCTAACGTTCTTTGATCTGATTTTACTTAAAAAGACGTCAACAGCTATTCGACGATTTAAAAAAGTTCCGGTTTCTTATTTTATGCCGATATTATTTCCAAATATTTCTAACGCATTATTTGAAGGTGAATTCACGATTTCAAGAGTTCTACCATCTCTATTAGCCAAGCATACAAAAGCAAAATAAATTAGAAAATCCTCTCCTGATTCTCCACTGTCACTCTTGTCGATTTAAATAGAAAACGACCTTTTCTCGTTCAATACAACAGTACTTTAACGTCATTAATATACTGGAATAAAACTATATCATCACGGTGATTGGCGATGGCGAAGACAAGTACACAAAATCAGTACAAAAATAATTTAACAAAACAATATTCACTAACTAACTGGTTAACGCAGTACTACATATAAAAAGCTCTGTTTGGTTGTAAATTCCATTCCATGTAATGCAAATTCTATGAACATTAATCAAACTTTTTATCCGATTTTTTAAACCCGTTGTCTACTATGGAATTTCAAACCTTGCTTTATGCAGCACCTATACTTAATTGGACTCGGGTGACACAAAATATTAGGTTAGGTAGAATAAAGACCGGGTTTCCAAAGTTATGGTCAACATTTTTTTTATAAATTTTGGTCTGACACGACGCATCCTAAAAATGTGTTCTCCACTGAATGAACCTTCACTAACAATCCTGCTTTAGGAATATGCATGTTGTAACCTTCTCTTAAGTTATGAAGTAAAGCTTTCTGAGCTTAAAACTAATGGAAAATACAATATCACTATAACTTAGATCATGTGCAATTTGACCTGTTTTATCCTTCATTTTTTCTCTTCTCGCATTTTCTTTTAACTCGGCTTTCTAGAGTCATTCAGTTAATTTGATATTTGCATTGCAACTGGCAACCTATGCATGTATTGTACTGCAATCATAGTCCCTTAGTTTAGTACAATATATAAGATCACTTTAAAACCTGCAGTTCTTCACAGCTCATTCAATTCTGCCTTCGTACATTATAATGTAAAGTCGAATCAATAGAATCTATCCTAACTGTAATTAAACAGGATACTGCAATTGTGTAACTCTACACCACCGACCGCCTAAGCATTCTTAAGAGGTTTAAGTCCATACACCAGTCATTGTATCCCTAAGACTAATAAATATCAAAAATGTAGTTACTGAACTCCGCATAATATGAATATGGAATGAATCACTAAAAGACAACACTTCAATCTCGCTTTTCACAACAATACTATAATATAATAAACATTACTAATAATATAAATGAAGCAAAGGAGTCCTGTTTAAAATTTGCCGAGCCAAATGTACTTTTTCTTCAGCATAATTAAGATTTTCTGTTATATCAAGATGCTTTGGTACATTTTAGCAAACCACCTTAAGTCATTTGAGAAGTTTTTTTGTCTTTACCCTGAATAAATGTTTGTATCCACTCCACAATGGATGAATTAATTTTAAATACTTTGTAAGGTTGACCCATGAGAAGCTGTAACTTAACAGAATTATAACAATATATTTTAACTTAATATATTTTATAACATCAGATCAGGTCGCTGTCTTATCATAGCAGCGAGGTGAACGATTACAAAAGATAGTGCTACTCTATTGCATTGATGTAGTTAACTGAATCATGGTACAAGTAATCATTATTAGTTTATAAATGTAACAATAATTTAGACATTGTTGAATTGAACAGTGGAATATGCTGTGCAAGAGCAGTACGGTATCATGCAACAAACTTTAGAGGTGAGATGACCAGAAGAGTAGGTTGCTGCCCAAGCGTCAGGACTTTCAGGACTGGTCGAATCCCAAGATCGCTTTTAAGAGAAAGAGAATGCAGTGACTTTATTTTTGCATATACTTGAATATTGCAGAGATGAAAAGATTTACTGGCTAATGGTGCGACCGACTATCTCAATTAATTTAATAATTAATTACTGATGATTAGTGCAGGCAGAAATGACAGTGAGGTATGTCATACGAGAGTCTTTAAGGCTACACACTGATTTCTGCAAAAACTATCTGGAGGCGTGTCATTATAATTCAATACTAGAGGTTAGTTTGATTGAATGGGCGCAAGGTCAAAATGCAATCCAGCCAGATGGTCGAAAAATGAAACGAGAGTTAGGACTGTCCATTTTCCTCCTTGATCAGTCCCTGCAGACAACAATAGAATTCCAACTTTAGACTCTGCTTTTCGAAACGAGATAATCCCTTCCCTTTTTTCAAAAAAGCAGTTTCTCACAAGCTTTGTACTTTCTACTTTGGACAAACAAACGAACTAAAGTTAAAGTCTCTCACGAAAGCTTTTTGATGCTAAGCAATTTTACAAGCGGAAATACTCAGATCGGTAGTAGTATTAGGAAACTCTGCTATTAAATAAAGGGATAAAAACAGGAACATGGAGTAATGGAATATATACTATCATGTTTCATGCCATCCGGCAGAACCATGAACGATTTTAAAGAATTGTACACCTTCTGCAATTTCTGGGCGAGTGACCTTTACAACTTATGTATGTATTCCTTATCCAATCCAACTTTTAGTTTCTTAAATGTATCTGTGTAAGGGAAAGTAAATGAAATACATCGTACGGGAGTTGTATGTGAAGCAACGAGGAACAAGAAAAAAAATTAAAGCATTAGCAGGGAAGGAAGTGTTCAATTTAAATGGTCTTACACCGTCACATCGCCTACTTTGACTTTTTCATAAGCTCGGCAACTAAATTGCGTCGACAAGATGTCGATGGAAAGTTGGATTGATGTGGGGAGGGTAGTGACTATTCGGATTTTCAGTGCTCGTAACATGTAAGTAATTTACGTGGGTATATTGGGAAGTGTGTCCGTTCATCGTGCCATTATTTGCATTTGATAGCAGGATATTGCCTGGCCCGTTCACTTCTGCCATTTTAGTTTTTGCATATTCAATTCGAATCCCCCCTCTGTCTGAGTATCGAATAAAGGACCCTTGAAGGGCGGCCATTGCTTGGGTAGCACAGCGTACGTCCACGTACTCTACAAAGGCTACCGGGCTACCTCCTTTGGTATGCAAGCGCAGTCTGCTGAAACCAGGAAAGCTGTAAAAACACATAAAAAACCCATCACGTTGTGTATCTTATTAAGTATTTCTAAAGGCATATTTTCAGAAAAAACGAGTACAAGGCTATTCATTTATAACATGCGTATAACAGCTATAGTCACCGCCAACCACGATCATCATTGTAGTGGCACAGGATAATTGCAAAATTATTAGACAGAAAACCTTTAATTGTATTGTTAATACTGGGTTTAACGCTAATCAGAATCACGAATCACTTTTGCATAAACCGCAAGACCTAAAATTCTTTATTTCTTCGTTGACTAATCGCCCTGATCGAACAAGAAATACGGTACTGTGCATATGACTTGGAAAGAGATATCCGTGTTCAAACGTTAGCAACCAAAGCGTGACCATTTTAATAGCGTTTTGATGCTCTTGCGCTTAACTTAGCGTTTCAAGAGCTTGCCTAGGTGACTTTCATAAGGTTAGCAAGCCTTTTAATCTTTGAAACCTCATCAGTTTTTCTCCATAGCATTAGTTTTTGTATTTTTATTGTAAAAATTATATCAAAAAACGCAACCCCTGTTTTATAACCACAACTTTCTTAACCGTGCTTCTAGTAGGCAAGCAGACAATAAATGCAGAACTGCTACACAGCAGGATATGTGATGTTGTAGGTGGTATGGTGGTAATAAAGCACAACTATGGATAGTCACCGCGAGAGGAGTTATTCCGGCGTTGGTGAAAGTGAACGAACATTGTTACGGTAGTGGTTTTTTACCTGCCAAAAATATCTTTCAATTCTTGTTCCGTTATGAAGGATCCCAAATTAGCGACGAAAAGTGTAGAGCATGGGGCATGACTACCAAGTTGCTGTGAACATGCAGAGCCCACCGGTGATGCCAGGGATGGTGATGTAGGCAACAAATGAGGGATGCTCGCGTGAAGTGCAGGAGCCCCAAGTGTCATGGCTTGCTGTGAAAAAATTGGACACAATGAGCTTTGAGTGGTATTAGTGTCAAGGAGGTGAAGCAGTTTTTATTACAGTGTATAATCCCATAAAAACTAAGTTTCTGCGATAACAGAAATAAAATTCCAGGCATATCTTGTACTGCCAGCGCAGCGACCCAAACTAATGGGCGTGTATTTTACGATACTGACCGTATGCCTTTCTTTCCCGTCTATTTCTCTTTATAATTCGATGAGGTAGAAAACAACGATGTAGGCATTACAACTGAAAATGACCAGGTTGAGTTTAAATACGTATATTTTTGAACCCTCAGCAACTACCTTATCTATCTTATGGTATCTCATCTGTGATAACCTAATCCGATACCTACTGGTTGATTTTGCTTGGTATAGATTGAAAATTACAACATCTCAGGACGATTCTCATTGAAAGTGAAGTAGTGCATGTGGAAAGTAGTTCAAATTAACTTTTACTTCTCCATCTCTACATAGATGAGATCTCAATTGTACCACTCAGAATTTTAATGTTACGAAAGGAAAGAAAAGTAAACGAAATGTACGTGCCAGGTAGGGCTAGATAATTCTATAAAACTACTTTAAATTACTAACCCATTTTGTAACTACAAAAAATGTTGTGTTGCTTAATGAGTAAAGTGCAGTGAAAGTTTTCATGATTTTGCGAAGAGGCTAGACTATTTACAGCTCACCCTTTGAACGGTACTGCATATTTTTTGTGTAAAATCCCCGAATATTTAGTATCGCACTTAATTAGAATTTGATTATTCTCTAGGAAACTTTTATGAGTATTTATTGTGGTTTTTGTCACGGTAGGTTTCGATAAGGTGACAATTAGCCCGTAGCGGTTGAACCGTCACGGTCACTTCATAACTAGGTCAAAACGATACGGGTTGTATCAGAACGGTTATATTGTAGATTTGACCGAGAAGAGCCTTTAAGAGGTTAGTAAATCCTGCTTAGCTTGGTGTTAGAATAGGGTAGGTGCTTTACAGGTATGAGTTACTATATGATGCAAATTTAACTATAGGCCAGATAAGGCATGTTAGAGCACTATTGCTAAAGAAAAAAGTCAAGGGACAGAATAGGCAAGACCGGAACCAGGGTTGAATAAAAAAAAAGCTTCAATTTATTTGACATAGCAATGACCAATATTTTGCAACGACGTTTCATAACAGGGACCATCCTAAAGCTTACTTAAATTAAAACTTGCATACATCTATATACCTCTGACAACTTATTTTGATAACAATTTTCATTTAAATAGACTTGCTAAATTCAAGTGATGTTATGCAGTCCGACTTCTAAATTCCCTATTCCCTGGTATGAAACGTCGTTGCATTGCAAGGGATTGGTCTTTGTTATGAACGTGGCAGTGATAGTTAGCCCACTCACTCATTACCCGATATACATCAGACCCTCCCTATGAATTGCCCTGGACTCGTTTAGAGTATTTCTACATTACCAATACACTTAGGAAAAACTTGGAACAACAATGGTACAGTTCATACATTGGCAATATGCGTAGATATTGTTTGAGGTGTAGCGTACCTGCGGATGCAAGGCAGGATGCACCATAGTCGGTGCTTGAAGACCTCCTGGTAATTCTGCGGCTGCAGCTGCGGCGGCGGCTGCTGCAGAGTGGGGTATTACCAATGGAGGCCAAAGTTCCGGTGCCCCTGTGAAGAATGGCCCGCCTAATGCTGCAAAGTAAATAAAAGATGCTACAGGTTACAATTTGTCCAAGATGTTTCACTTTTTAATCGGAGGAAAGTGGCGTCATATGCATGATTTCGTTGATTTGGAACTGAATTTCTAATATTTTTTTAAGAACTGGAAATGTCCGCAAATTAAATTGTAAAATCAGAAATAAATCTCAGTTCTGAAACAATGAAAATGCATCGATAGACTGAAGTGAGGGTGATTTGTGGTTAGTTTTTAAATACCCTGCTTCCATATAGTGTTGAATGTTGATGAATCTACATCTGTTGCAAGGATGGAAGAGAAAGGTTGAGTTGCTGACAATAATCTTCTGTACTTTAATTTTATCATGAAGTTTGATTTAGTCAACTTACGTCCTGCCAAAGAATGCATTATCGAGGGGTGTGGTGCTGTAGAAGGGGGTGGTTGTTGCTTTGGTTTACTTGCTTTAGTATTGCTTTTTGCGAACTCAAGACGAATCGTTTGTGGTAGGTCAGGATCAAATTGTACCCCCTAGAAATTGAGATAATTTTGAGTTTTATACCATCTCCGTTTATTACAAGTTTTCGCTCTCAGTCAGAGGTTTCAAAAGTCCTTACCTGAAGTATTTGCTTAGCTGCTTCGGCATCAGGTCTTGAACTAAAGGTCACAAAACCGACAGGCTGAAAGAAGTAATAGGCACACTTGTTTAGTTTTATTTTATTTTAAATCCCTTTTATCATAATGCGAAAATATTTCATAGATCTTTTATTCTATACTTACTGAAGATGTTTTCCCATTCTTGCTTGTAACTTTTAGCTGAGATCCTTCGTAACCCTGTAATTAATTGATTAGCAAAAGTTTACACTTAGTAATGTACCAATTATTACTCCTTTTCATTAAAAACGACTTTACCTCATAACCACGGAATAGAAGGTACAGCTCCCTGGGCTTGGCGTCCATAGGCAATCCACTAACAAAGAGAGTACGCACCTAGGGTAATAGAAATGTGAAGAGTTAGTGGGTGTCGTGGGCTTAAATTTTGCTATTGCGGTTTATCATTTTAGTTCAATCATACGTTTAGGATCAAATGAAATAACGAAGTCATTGTGGGTTGTTAAATACCGAACTTTATTAATGGTAAATAACTTGTCAACAAAGCAAAATTAATTAATTAAATCGGTATATGGAACAAATGAGACTGCTGAAGCTATGTTTCCATTTATTTATAGCAACCCTGAACCCTCTTTGCCAACTTTCAATAAACCACTGTATAACCCGCGCTGTAAAAGTCCTACTTCTATCAGTCGCCTTCAGTAGCCTCCCCGCTAGTACAGTCCTGCCCTATTAGTCGCTTTCAGTAGCCTGATTTTTGTTCTATCTACAAGTTCAATTTTTTTTAAATGTTACGACATAACTTGCCGATAGCCTTTATCGAACTCACGCTAGGAACTTTTATTGATAAGCAGCATGTTTCATTTCATTCCGGATTAAACAGCAAATAAGTAAGCTTGATGCATGAAAAACAAAAAGATAAGAAATAAATGCAGGCCAAATAATATGATACAGCAAAAATTATTAAAGTTCCATTTGGCTACGATAATGTTTGGACACGCTATAAACAACTTAATTAAACAAGCCTATACATTACATTTTTGATCATTTCTGAATTACTATATTGTTCACATGAAAGGTATAGTCACCGCTAAAATTTTAGCCACTAGTGTTAAAAAAAATCCCAGAAAGTTTAGGATTGGAAGCCTTTTGGAAGCATTCCATAAGCTCAATGAAGTTGTACAAAGCGATTAATTAATCATCAAACAGAAACTATGAAAAAGAAGAACTTTCATCTGAGAAGGAACCATACAAAAAGTGAAATAAACAAGCCTCCTTTCCCTTTTTCTGCGTCTATTTTGCGAAGCCAACTCCAAATAAACCTGTTCATCTGCTGCTTGGCACTTTTCAAGTGACATTGGGATCGTGGTGAGATGACATTTATACTCATTTCATTTCACTAACCAAGGGAACCCAACCCGCAGTTTATATTTTATGATATTACGAATTTTTCATGAGTCTGTTTGTTATGAACCACTTCGTCATGACAACAAATACGGCAAACTTTGGGGAACTTAATTAGAAGGAACGTCGAGAACTCTTTTCTGTCGAGCCTCCCTCCAATACTACTTACTATCTTTGTACTTTGAAACAATTATTTTATCTTTGGATCTATTCGGAAACTCAGTCCCTTTTCTAGTCAATGTAAACAACATGTGCATTCAAAAGACATGTATTACCTACTCCTTAAACCAAATGGCCAAAACCGAAGCTATGTCTCTTGTGTATCTGCCAAAGTTCAATGGTTGATGTTCAGCTTTAATTCAGAACGCTTTTAAGCAGTTAAAATCCCCAACTCTGAAACAGCTTCCGCTTCCTCTTTAGTAAGGAGGGTTGTTTTCATAGGGATATATGTTTGCGTGCTTAAATAATTTTTTTAATCGTCCCTAGTTAAAGCGCTTGTTAATACGGATAAACCTACACAGTAATGAGTTGTTGGCTTGCTTTAGTTTTACGCTGGAACTCGCTAGTTTAAAAATGAAGGCAAAAAAGAAATAGGGTTGAATAAATAACCGGTACCTACGGAAAATTCTAGTTTCATTCACGTTATATCGATCCGTGTACCTGGCCTGCTCCACCTACCTATTCCATGCTCTTACCTGGCAACAAACCGTTTGCACTTGCCAATGGGTTCTTTGGGATTTGTTGTGGTTACAGTAGTCCAAACAATTTCCCTTACGTACTAGAATTTTTAAGACAACAATTCCTTCTTGGTAACACTGCAAGCATTGCAAATTTTATGTAGCATTTCATAGAATAAAGAAGTAAAGGGTTGACTGACTGAAGTATTCAATATTATCAGACTTCAGAACCTTAAGTTGCATAGAAAAAGCATGCTTTGCGAAAGTTTCTCTTGGGACAAGAGCTTTCCGTGCTGCAAAAATAAGGGTTCGCTAGTATTATTAAACCTTATCTTCTTCTATCTTACATGGAGTGGAGGAACCATAAAATTTGATAAACTTGAGTCGTTATGGAGAACCTGGAGCCACATAGAAAAACTATTTTCCTACTCACCTACTTCGCCTGTAGTTCCAAAGCGTTTCCTACGGCATTAAAGGAAAGTTCCTACCTTCAATATTATGCTAATGATAACGATATTAATGTAATTGCCCTTCAAAACTAGGCAGCTTTGTGCCTGGCAGCTTGTTTGAGAATATATGACGTGTCTCCTTGCTACTAGAGCTGACGTTATTTTGTAAACTGTATGCATCTGATAATGACAGTATAGAGCGGAAAGTGCTAAAACCTGTAAAGGAGAGTTGTGGCGTGGCTAAGCATTCTTTATCACTCATTGGATTATCTTGAAAGCTAACCATAAGATACCTGGTTTAGTAAAAAGTCAATAATTCAATGTTCCTAAAAAAATTGAATAGTTTAGTAAATATCTTTTGGACAATTTTATCACCGGAAACTTTCATACAGTAACCTTTAAAGGAACCTGATACGTCAAGCAATCTTTACTTCCTCTGTAATAAGAAAAAAGGTAGTAGAAATGCAACTATAGGGAGGATTTACTACTTCAAAGGCACATAAATTGTTAATAAATGTTTCAAGAAAATATGATAAAAAGTAAGTTATATTCTATCTTGTGCGTTTAAAAAATAATATCCAACCCCGAGTCATACTTTATCAGTGTCAATTTTTCGAGAGTTAGAAACCACTTAAATTTACATCAATAAACCTTATGTCTTGAATTATTGTTTTCAAATAGTGTCAGGTTTGACAAATTCCAAAAATATTTGACCGCGTGGGAGTTGATTATGGAGCTGCAAAGGGGTCAGCCAATAGCAAAACTCATCTTTTGGATACAAAAGTCATCTTTTGCATGCATAAGACCTCATTAGTATGCTACGTTACAAAACTACTCTTTTGCATGCTAAACTCGAGTTTTGAATGCAAACCTCACTAACCATTGAATCTTCTGTCAGATTATTTAAATGTGGCACCTTATCTGCCTTTTGCATGCTAAACTCGTCTTTTGCATGCTAAACTCGTCTTTTGCATGCTAAACTCGTCTTTTGCATGCTAAACTCGTCTTTTGCATGCTAAACT